>JAIPMN010011298.1:0-14259 GCA_020650975.1 Apostichopus californicus
TATATATACAAATGTGTTAAGAAATTCAATATCTGTCTCGGTGACGAACTTATAGTAAAGAATGGAACGGGTTTCATAACTTACTTCTTTATTGAAGATTACATGATGAAAATGTAACTTAGTTGGATCAAATATAACTACAACTAATAATTTGAATAATATCTTTTAGGTTTAATTTGGTAAACCATCTGGAACCTAATAATCAAGTGATCAAAACTGAAAAAAGAAAGAAAACAGAAAACTATTCGTTCACTTGATACTTCATCATAATATGAAGTAACGTAATAGGAATGTATCTGTCTAGCAGGAAGGTTGTCTGTTTGTCCAACACACACGCACACAGATATATACAAATATATTAGCGCCTATCATTCACTGTTGGGGTAAAAACAAAAACGAAAATGCATCCTAAAACTAAAGAGAAAGAGGTAACTTGAGAGAAGGATGCAAATCTTAAGGGCATCGACAGATGTTCTTTAACTGACTAGAATGATTAGTAGGGATTGGAACCTCCCTATAACTAATGTAACCAACATTTCCGGAAGATGTGTAAAACAAAAAAAAAATTGAAAGAAGATCAATAATGAACGTGCTGAAAGTGTTATGGGGTCCATGGTAATCAGGTCAAGACGTGATAGGAATATTTACCTAAGGAACGACAACAGATGCAGTATGTACATATAACACTTGTAATAGGATGATAAGGTTTGATTTGTCATCACGTATAAACGTTCAACGTCGGCTGTACTAACTATTCTGTCAGGTGAATATAAAAATATGATTCATAGATTTTGAAAAAAAAGTTGTAAAAATGTTTCATTTTTTTGTATGGTTGTATACGCAGCCTCGTAAAAAGGCAAAAACGTTTATGGACCGTTTTATATCATGATTTAACCAAATTACGGTGTGAGTGTGGAGGGGGGAAGAGGGTGTTGAGGGGGGGGGGGGCAAGGGGGAGTTGAGGGCGGCAGATACAATAACAAGTTAGTCAGCTGTATCAATGTTTGCTTTTCAAGGGTTATCCGTAATTAACTATAATTCTCTCCTTTTATGCATATTATACTGATAAACAAATGTTTGTTATTTTCGTATGACTTTTGAGTACCTTTTCAATACTTATGACAATGCATTGACTCCCTTGCAGCATCATACCCATACAATAGACAGATGCTCTAACATTTTGGTATTAAAAGCGATGCAAAAAATTGTATCAAAGTAGGATGTGCTTTCTAGCCACCCTGCAAAATGCTTGAAAATGCTTGAATTGATTTTTTTTCAGAACTAGAAGTTGCGTTGCTGTTGGTTGATTTTCCATAGCTGCATGTACGAATGACTACAAATCGGCGATGGACATTGACCTTAAAACACTGAACGTTTGATAAACAGAAGCAAAAAAAAATGACCAGTCATTAGGGATGCACAATCCATCGTCGTAGGGGAACTTCAAGTAGCGTTTTCCGGTATCAAGAACCTGGATGTCCATTACAAAGTTCGATTTGTAATTACTCAATTCCGACGTGGCTTTTGAAAACCCTTCATTAATTAGAATTTATAGCACGATGACATATCATGAACATCTGCGTAAGGAATACGTACGATGTGATGTTTGGTATCGCAATACCAACAACAAAACAATACTTTATCTACCTGTATAAATTGAAATACGCACAATTTGATGTTTGGTATGGCAATACCAACAACAACAAAACTATGTACCTGTGTAAGGAATACGTACGATGTGATGTTTGGTATGGCGATACTAACAACAAAATATCACTATATGTACCTGTATATAATGAAATGTGTATAGTTTGATGTTTGGTATGGCGATACCAACAGCAAAACAATACTATGTACCTGTGTAAGGAATAGGTGTAATTTGATGTTTGGTATGGCGATACCAACAACAAAACAATACTTTATGTACCTGTATATAATAAATACGTATAGTTTGATGTTTGGTATTTCGATACCAACAACAAAACAATACTTTATGTACCTGTATAGAATGAAATACGAATAGTTTGATGTTTGGTATGGCGATACCAACAACAAAACAATACTATATGTACCTGTATATAATGAATAGGTATGATTTGATCTTTTGTTTGGCGATACCAACAACAACAATACTATCTACCTGTAAAAATAAACAAGGTAAGGCAAAAATGGAGCAATTTTCGGAAAATTCTTCCGAAATTAGAATATAACCGCTGCAGGCAAGCTGACCTACTAAACGAAAATCACCGTCGTTGTCAGAACAGCGTAATATGAGAGAGAGTTTCTCTTAAGAAATAACAAACATTGCCGACACATATGAGTTGCACATTTGAGAACGTTGATGCAAGTATGCAAGTACCATGTATAATAATAATTCATTTATTTGTTTGTTTTATCGCCAATTGTGTACAATGGGAAAGGAAGTCTCCTATAAAGTCTTAAAAGAGTTAACAAGGTAGGAGACTCCCTGGGAGAAAAGAAAAGAAAAATGTACAAATATAAATAATACAGAATAAGGATTAAATATACAGTAATAATATCCTAATGATGCTGAGATGGATACGTGAATAGATTATATAATACTAGTACGAGTTAATAAATTCCTAATTTTCAAATGTCTGGTGAATGTGGGTTTTGAAGTTATAGACATCCAAGTTTTTGATAGATCATTCCAAATTTGTATTGCTCTATTACGAAGACCGAATTTCCCTATGTTTGCTATGGTAAAAATTGCAATGAGCGTTGTCGGCTTGTCTTGTGTGATGGTTATGTAAGACTCTGTTACTACATATAAAGTCATTAAAAGTGACTGGCAGTAATCCATTCCATGCTTTGTAAGCAAAGGTAGCAACCTTGACTGTTATAATGACTACAAATCGACGTATATATGGGTAACGTGATAAATGTTATGCGCGTACAACAGCAGGAGTACGGATACAATTAAGTACAATATCCCCTGGTGTATGAATACTGACATTATTACATAGATCCATACGCGAGTGCGGGAATATTTCTTGCACTAGTACCGTATGTGTACTACCGATTTCCGAGATCTAGTACAATCTACAAGGGCTAGTATTTCGGACGGTACGAGTACATAGATTTAGCGTACTACAAGAGTGTGTAGTACATCTTCTACGAAATAACGCATGATTAAAAGAGCATCGCATGACAACCAGATCCACAAAAGCAGATATATGAACACTTGAGACAAATTCACAGACTGAAAAAAAAGACCCCTTTTTGTGGAGTTTGGAACTTAATCTTGGAATGGTTTGAGGCAGACGGCCATATTTTATTCCTTTCCTCTGTCATGTGTAAGACTTGTGGTTATAATAATTGCATTTTTTTTTCATGATCTTGCTGACATCAATCTACTTGAAGGAAATCGTTCGGGGCAAAGATTGGAGTGGAAAATGAATATTGCATTTGATCAGATAAGTAGGACACCTGTGTAAGATTTGCTTCTCCGTAGATTTATATATGATCTCTCTGTGTATGTACCAAAATGAAAATGTTTATGGCCAAAAAATAAAATTCTATAAAAATCAGATAGAAACTTTTCAAATTTAAAGGAATTGTTAGATCAACAGTCTAACAAATACAAGAATCAACGATTCACTTCTCTCTTTTTTTAAATTTCCTTTTCAAAAATACACTAACAGTCCCTTTTTTCAAGACGTCTTGAAAAAACAGAGCGGCTGCGGGGTCCTCCCGTTCCACTTAGATTTTTTAATTCGATTTATCTACTTTTTTTTATCGATCATCAAAAGCTTAATTGCTTGATTGAGAAAAACAAAATTCCCGCCATTTTCATACTAATGTATAAAAGAGTGTTAGCAAGAAGAAAAGGGCGGGTAAGTAAATTATTTGAAAAAAACCTAGCGGACGTTGTCATGGAGCTCTCCGTAATAACTCCAAAGGCTTGACGACGCTACATCGAAATTCCTATGATAACTTTCCCTATTATTGTTGAGCGGTTCCGTGAAAACACAACATTTTGTTTCCTTCAAATTATTCATACAAGAATATCTACGGTATTTCGCCTAAAGAACAATTGTTGAAGAAAAGAGTCTACGTGAGATGTATTTAGATACGCGCGTACGTTACGTGAATGGTAGATTACATAAAGGCCATCGCTGTTGGACACGAATAAGCTGAACCGCCATCAACCCCAACCATCCCCACCCCTTCCCCCAATCACATAAGAGTCACTAAAAAGAAAACAGTATACTGTCACTCGCTTCACTAAATGTCGAGTACTTCAGCGGCGCAAAACATCCAAGAAGGTGTTATTGTTAACATTTATGCATATTCGGCGTGCCAAACTTTGGATTGTAGTACTGACTACGTATACATTTAATGTAAAAATAAGAATAGGTCTCTACCTATAACATCACATACAAGGAAAGGTTTGTTAATGCGGGAAATTCAAGCTAATGTCGGTGCAATAAAAATGATGAGCAGATTTGTAACTAATAATTGTAAAGACGTATCATTTGTCCTCCTTTCCAGAAGCTCTATACTCTAGATAATTGCAATACTGCTGCGGCATTAAACCAGGAGGGGGGAGTTGGAGTAGACACTCTTTAAACAAACTGCAGGGAAATACACCGCACTGCAACCGTTAGGTGAACGGTCTTACAAAGTAAATTATTCAAGGAAGAGTTCAATCTTGTGTAAACCTATTTTGATACCTATTCATGCAGTAAATACCCTTTGCATATACCCACAATACCAAATGCCACAAAAAAAACCCAAAAAAAATGGATCTTTGAAGAATTTTTTAAATTCATCCGTGTGAAAATGATAGATGCCTTGTCAGACAATAACTACGATAGTGTGTCTCCGTATGTGTTAACTCATCCGAATAATTTAGTTGGTATTACATCAACTTAGATGGCTGAACCAGCCGAGTTTTATTTTATAAGGTCATATGCAAGCATTCTTGTTAGGCATTGAAAAAAATCGATTTCAAGAAGTAGTTGAGTTTTCATATCATAACAGCCTTTTACCCAGGTTGTATGCATGGACAGGTGAAAAGTTAAAGGATAATTGCGATGCAGATAAACACGGATGACGATGACGATGACGATAACGATGACGATGACGATGATGATGACGAGGATGACGATCATGATGATGGTAGTGATGATGATATTGATGATGATGATGATGGTGATGGTGATGATGGTGATGATGATGATGGTGACGTCGATAACGATGATGATGATGGAGGTGTTGGTGATGATGATGATGATGATGATGATGATGATGATGATGATGATGATGATGATGATTATGATCATCATGATGATCATGATCATGATCATGATCATGATCATGATGGTGTTGGTGATGGTGTTGGTGATGGTTATGGTGATGGTGATGGTGATGGTGATGGTGATGGTGATGGTGATGGTGATGGTGATGATGATGACGGTGATGATGGTGTTGGTGTTGGTGATGGTGATGGTGATGATGATGGTGATCATGAGGTTGATGGTGATGATGATGATGATTATGACGATGACGATGACGACGATGATGATGACGATGATGATGATGACGATGATGATAGTGAAGATGATGATGATGGTGATCATGAGGTTGATTTTGATGATGATGATGTTGATGATGATGATGATGATGATGATGATGATGATGATGATGATGATGATGATGATGATGATGATGATGATGATGATGGTGATGATGATGATGATGATTATGATCATCATGATGATCATGATCATCATGATGATCATGATCATGATGGTGTTGGTGATGGTGTTGGTGATGGTTATGGTGATGGTGATGGTGATGGTGATGGTGATGGTGATGGTGATGGTGATGATGATGACGGTGATGATGGTGTTGGTGTTGGTGATGGTGATGGTGATCATGATGGTGATCATGAGGTTGATGGTGATGATGATGATGATTATGATCATATAGATTTACATCATTAACCACGTGGACTATCAATACATAGTAGCATGCAATCATTTACCATGTACCATTAAAGATGTACCGTAATAACTACCCTAAACGCCAAGCGTGTTTATATTCTGCCATTTATTTTTTTACTATAAGGAACGTTGATTTAACGAATCCATTATACGAGGAAATCGAAAATGCATAGACTTCTAAGCAATGATCCAGTCAACGCTGTCTTCATTGTGTGAGCACACCGCGTCACACGTTTTGGGTAATTGAACTGTGGGAATTAACCAAGCGACGGTTAAGACTTTCTGTCAAATCTCCGAGAATCTTATAAATTAGAGACCGAAATCGTTTGTATTTTCTAAGAGATGTATTTGTAAAACAGGTCACGTCTGCGGAAAGGATGAAATCAATTTGACGTGATGTTGGAGTTGTTTCTAACTAAAACGTAAGTAGGTTTTTTTTGAGTGAAATTACGAAAACATGATTGAGACAATAACATCACTGAGGGTAGTAAACTTTATTGACACATGTAGTAAACGGATTAAAAACATGAATTGTTAGACAAATGTTGAAAGTTAATTTGATAAGAAAGCTGTACAATCATAGACTTCATGAGTATCAAAACAAACTAAATAAATAAATGAAAAGTTAATAGTTGTGACGAAAGAAATACAAGTTTTTCTTTTTTGTCAGCATGGTATTGATTATGTCAACTTGAAATCGTCAGAGATAGTAGAGTAAAATGGATTTGCACTTAACTTTTAGTAGGTCTCAATGATGACAGCACATCTCAACTTGAAATGCCTCAAATGAAAAAAAAACCTTCACTGTTTTGTCTTGGTTTACTTTATGCATTTTCTTTCTTCTTCCTCCTCTTTATGTTCGATTTGATTTAAAACAAGACAAAAAAAATATCCAGATGCCCAATGGATTTTTTTCTCCCAAGTTGTACCTCAAGAGGTGAAGTTATATGGATATTTCAGAGTGACACATTATATAAAGGCATGAAAAACAGCATGTCCCAGGTGTTTTCAGAATAAAACGAGGATACAAAAGAGAAACATGGATTTTCATAGCTGATGTGACCGTGGTCCGAGGGGATTGATAATTTAATACCTTCGTTCATCACCATAAGTATCGGCATTTATATTTTACGTGAGTACATAATATTTTGGGACATGTTTGGTTCTAGAATGGGCCTCATCTGGTTGATGCAGTAAAAGATTATTGGTTCATCAGTTCGTGATCAAACTTTCTTTCCTATCCCCAAAATTACTTCCCAAGGTTATAAATGGGGTCCACGACGTGTGTTACTTTTTCATTCTTTTTTATACTTTTTTTTGCAAATATAGTTTTCTCGTTTCATAACATGTTTTCTCTCTTCCTTTTTGATTGATATATTTATTGTTCTTTATTATTATTTGGGATCTTAATTTTATTGATATATGCGTATATTTTACATATAATTTAGTATGGATTGTGTGCTGATTATCACCGGACTTTGTCCTAGCATTGTTGCATTGTTACTCATACTAATGGGTATTCTACTTGTACTCGTGTTTAGAGCTTTGTACTCTTAATTATACTAAGGGGTATTCTACTTGTACTCGTGTTCAGAGCTTTGTACTCGTAATCCTACTAAGGGGTATTCTACTTGTACTCGTGTTCAGAGCCGTGTACTCGTAATCATATTAAGGGGTAATCTACTTGTGCTCATGCTAAGAGCTTTTACACGTAATCATACCATATATTGGTATTATACTTGTACTCGTGCTTCTAGCCGTGTTCTCGTAATCATACTATGGAGTATTCTACCTGTACTCGTGTTTACAGCTTTGTACTCGTAATCATATACTAAGGGGTATTCTACTTGTACTCGTGCTCAGAGCTTTGTACTCGTAATCATACTAAGGGGTATTCTACTTGTACTCGTGCTATAGCTTTGTACTCGTAATCCTACTAAGGGGTATTCTACTTGTACTCGTGTTCATAGCTTTGTACTCGTACTCATACTAATGGGTATTCTACTTGTACGCGTGCTTAAGGCTTTGTACTCGTAATCATACTAAGGGCTTTTCTACTCATACTCATGCTTAGAGCTTTGTACTCGTAATCATACTAAGGGGTATTCTACTTGTACTCGTGTTCATAGCTTTGTACTCGTAATTATACTAAGGGGTATTCTACTTGTACTCGTGCTTAAGGCTTTGTACTCGTAATCATACTAAGGGCTATTCTACTCATACTCATGCTTAGAGCTTTGTACTCGTAATCATACTAAGGGGTATTCTACTTGTACTCGTGTTCATAGCTTTGTACTCGTAATCATACTAAGGGGTATTCTACTTGTACGCGTGCTTAAGGCTTTGTACTCGTAATCATACTAAGGGCTATTCAACTCATACTCATGCTTAGAGCTTTGTACTCGTAATCATACTAAGGGGTATTCTACTTGTACTCGTGTTCATAGCTTTGTACTCACACTCATGTTTCATACCCGTACTACAACTCGAAAATATGGCTTCAATGCATGATTGATTTCCTATGTGTAATATACTGTATTATACAACACCTAATTGTATTCCGGCCATTTGATTGGTCAATTGCTCGTCGATTGCATGCAAAATCCGCTCTATTCCACTCTATGAAATAGAACCATGTGTTATACTTTTTTGATAGCACTTTTTTTCAATGGTAAGAGAGCAGAGAAACCTGTCTGTACAAAACAATCTGTTGCATGAGGCGGAGTGTATAGCCTAGTGGTTAACGCCGGCGTCTCCCAGTCATGAGATCCCCGGTTCGATTCCCCGCCGACAGCAATGTGTGTCGTCTGGCAAAGGTGTTGTTCAATAACAACTTCCCGACATGGACGTTAAATGGATTTTTGCCGAGAGATTGGCTTCGGTCAGCTTGCGAGTCTAAAAGCCTCCATGGCTTCTTTCGCGAGTTCCTGCTTGCGGGAAGATCACATATACATACATACATGAGTGCATTTTACATCCAATTATATCCAAATTTGAAGGTGTTGTATAAAACAAATAATGAATGGTTTCCATTCGTGCAATAGTGCAAATATTTCATTCGTTGAAAGATGTAATTTGTTCCATTCAACTCGGCTGCGCCTCGTTGAATGGAACATTCCATCTTTCAACTCATGAAATATTTGCACTTTTGCACTCATAACCATTCATTATTTGTATACTAGTCAATATATAATGTAATATCCCAATAACGTCACCTGGAACAGAATATTCAAAATGGAGTCCATACACAAAACGTCACAGTCGGGTACAATTTAAATTCATTAGTAAACTCTTCACATGCAAATGATTACAGAGTTTGACAAAATTTCAAAACAAATTATGAAAATAAGTAATAAAATATACAGGCAGAATACAGGTAAATGAAACTAGAATTATAATGAAGGAGTGATGTACCTTGTGTTTTTCTTTTCTTCAAGCAATTAGACACCTTCTGACTCCCTCCCCCCCCCCACCCCACCCCCACACTTTCCTTTGCCTGCTATCATTTCATTCTCTTTCTTAAGTATTTGTCTTTTCCTCGTGAACTCAATTTCAAAAGGTTTGCACAGATGTTGTGATTTGAAAGATTTCATGATTGCCTTTTCTTAGTTTTGATGTATAGAACTGGGGCTTAAAATGGGGATTATATTGGTCTGGTGCTTCCCAATCAGTCCTTTGTGTCTTTTCGTAAAATACATCTTTATCTTCTTTAAACAAATAATACTGACGATTCTTTAGAAATATTACTAAAAGTCAGCGGGGTTATGGGACGCATGGGATGTTAATAACCGGATTTCTTTCTCCAGTAACTTATCTTTGGGGTCATCACCGCCACAGGCAACGGCAGGCAAAAACATCACGACCTCAAACATCTTAATATAACCGTATTATACAATTTTGATGTTTGAGGGGGAAAAAAGAAAGAAAGGGAAATAAAAAGAGAAATTTCAAAACAAAAGATACCTTGTTTATGACAAGAAGCATCACAGTGCGCTGCGGTAACTATTTCATCAGAATAAATTTCATATGGCGTTCAATAACATAAAAACTGTGCAAAACTGGAAGTGACAATTTCACTGCTAATAGAAGCTGTATTATTTTGTGCCGTTAGTACAGCTTCTATATATCTTGTCGATTTTAATTGATCATGGATGTCAAATTTTTGTCTGAAAATCACCTTAAACGTTGGTTAATATCAGCGTATAACGACAAAAAGTAGTATTCAGTGTATGGCATCAAACACATAAGCAAAGAGAAATACTGACAATGATGACAATGAATTGAAGAAATAACAAGTAGTAATCAATTGAGTATATATAGTCCCAAGGGCATGGGAGACCGAGTCTATAATATCTACTTCGGTGGGTACATAAACCTATCAGTAGATTACAGTATTAAGGTGTCACTTTCACATTACCCAGTATGTTTCATCACTGTTCAGTCAAGTGTGTCAATAACTCCCTGGACAGTGTTAACACTGTTACTTGATTCTACTTGTAGATGATCAACATCCTTTGATGAAAGGCTTACATGGCTAGCTCTGTTTGGGATATTTTGTTAAGACAGCATCCATTTAAGGTAATTACTGCAATACTCTGAAAGGCCATAACACATTTATGATTAACTTTTAGACATAAACCTCTCTTTGATGTTGTACGGAGAAGTTTTACCCCATGGATACAGTGTCTCTAATTTCGGTATAGTAGCACATTAGTTGCACAGTACACTATGACAGTTGCACAGTACACTATGACAGTTGCACAGTACACTATGACAGTTGTACAGTACACTGTGACAGTTGCACAGTACACTACGACAATTCACGTTGAAAATGATGATCTGTAGTTACGTACTTCATACAAACCATGCACGTGTGCGTATTCAGCTGATTCCCCCAAAATGTCAATCACTTCTGTAGCAAACATGATAATGGTTAAAACTTCTCGTCCGTTAAAACCATCATCATCAATATCGTTGGCAGTACTGGACTGATGATGGAGATAAAATCATTTTCTTCCTCTGAAAAGAGATGAAGATCGATAGATCTAATCCTCCTAGCTTTCAAATGCACCTCTTTTGATTTTGGAGATAAAAATCAGTTCTTTTTTCTTCGCTTGGACAGATTTTGTTTCTTTCTTTCCGGGAGTTTAATTAATGTACGATGCTAATCTTTCGATAAACGGTATGATAATTTCAGGAAGACAGATTTGGTTAAGAAAAGATTTTCTTTAGAAACTGAAGAAATTCTGAAAAATTCTGATGTGAATGATATAGACAAGTTTATACTTATTTCTAATGAGAATCTTTGGTATAGGGTATAATTGCAAATGTCAACAATTCATTCATTCATTCATTCATTCATCAAAACATGCATGCATTCATTCACTCTTTCATCCATCACTCACTCACTCATTCATTCATTTATACATCGTTTCATTAATTAATTCAGTCATTTATTTATTCTTTCATTCATTCATTCATTTAAACATCGTTTCATTAATTAATTCAGTCATTCAGTCATTTATTCATTCTTTCATGAATTCATTGACTCAACTATTCATTCATTCAGTCATCCATTCATTCACTCTTTCGTCCATTCACTCACTCATTTATCCATCATTTCAGTAATTCAAGCATTCGGTCATTCGGTCATTCAGTCATTCGGCCATTCGGTCATTCGGTCATTCAGTCATTTATTCTTTCATTTAGCCATTCAGCCATTCAGCCATTCAGCCAATCAGCCATTCAGCCATTCAGCCATTCAGCCATTCAGCCATTCAATAGTATTATGTTCTCCACAACAGCAACAATCCTTCGTTTGTGTACCTTCTTCAACAATCGAACTGTACCACATTATGTTATGCATGAGACTGGCTTTAGGCCTATACTATATGCGACTATGTTAGACACGTCTTCTTGTAACTATGACCATTCAGCCATTCAGCCAATCAGCCATTCAGCCATGCAGCCATGCAGCCATGCAGCCATTCAGCCATTCAGCCATTCAGCCATTCAGCCATTCAGCCACTCAGGCATTCAAGAGTATTATGTTCTCCACAACAGCACCAGCCCTTCGTTTGTGTACCTTCTTCAACAATCGAACTGTACCACATTATGTTATGCATGAGACTGGCTTTAGGCCTATACTATATGCGACTATGTTAGACACGTCTTTTTCTTGACTAGATAGATAGATGGATCCAGTATTGAGATATATAGACCCTCGTAGTTTGGATGTCATGCCTTAATTACGATACTGTGATTGCACCCTTGTGGCAGTATGCACGACGACCTTAAACTTAATAGCAATCCATGTCTTCCCGGAATTACCCCCATAAGCCCTCGAGAGCTCTCACCTGCCGTTATATCTTGTAACTAGCTGTCAAAACAGAAGAAGAAGAAAAGGAAGAGGAAGATGTGAACTTGAGGCAATACCAAAAATGCATATCCTCATGTGAATGAGGCGAGGATATTGCAGGTTCTACAGTTCTTAATGTCATTGCAGTTCACTCTATAGCATTCCATGGTTCTGGTGAATGCCCTAATTTTACTGTGTCATTGGGGATATTAAACCATTTTGCTGAATAAATAAACGACATTATTCCAAATGCCAGTGGGGTTATAATTTCGATTTCTTTACATTTCTTTTGGTTTCGTTTTTCCACATTTTAAACAGTTTCTAAAAAAACAAATCTACTGAAAAGGGGGACAAAATAGAACATAAAGTCATATGCCTCAGGGATAGTGTGGGTACCACAACTATAGAGGAAAAGGAAGAAGTTAGAATAGGCCAAGTATAGGGGTACCGGTCATGTCAACGGTGGTGTGTATCGTGAGCAGGTAACAATGGGTGCCACCTTCACCCGCTACGGACAAGAATGTATTGTTATAGTACCGTGCGGTACGGGTCCTTGAAACAAATTACATTGTTTTTCGTTTTTTGTTAAAGTTGTGAAACGTTTGGTTTTTTGTCATCTACTACTGTTCAGCTGTCGTCTGATGTAATCTTTGTTTAGAGATCTAATAGAGTAAACTATTTTGACGTAACTGGTCTTCAGTACTCATTGACAGTAGTAGCCAGTACAAAATATAATAGAATATATAGTGTTAGGTCAATACAAACGGCACTGATAGAATAAGTACTGAAAAGTAATTAAAGACTTTATAGAAAAGTGAATTATGGAACAAAAAGGAGGAAGAACGGATTACAAATGTTTTGAAGAAGTGGCAGCTGTTTTAGGGTTCCCAAGTCTTTGATGAGACCTAAAATACGAAGAGATCAAAGCGATTGCTTCATTCCGTTTAGGCTACGCTACGTTCAGTTAAGGATTTGTAGTTAGGAAGCAATGGATATACAATTCAGGTTTTGAGAGAGTGTCTAGAACGATTAACTATTCGGAAACGGGAGATCCTGTAGATTTATCAAAGAATTGTTCTTTCGTGGTTATTCAAACGTGAACAGAATCTAGAAACTGAGTCACCTAGATAATTTCCAAAGAACACAGTAGAAGATGTAAATCAGATTGCTAGAGTCTTTGATCTGTGAGCGAAAAATAAAACCAATGGCACTGGGACTGTATTGATAGAAATGGAAAGAAGTAAGAAATATTTAGTCACACAAATCATGGGCGGTCTACGAAAAATACTTTTCAATTTCTGATATGATTAAAAATGAAGAACTGAAATTAAATTTGTGGGGGAAGGAGGGGGGAGGTTCGTTGCTCAAAATTCAGCACAGACCTGTTAAGTTGACCCAGTAACATATTTAAAGATGGAAATGTCACAGATTTGATAATGGCATACATTTTTCCAACATCTTTTATAGTCATCAGGAATTTTTTGGCCGGTTTAACACATTTATCGCGATAAAGGAAATGGAACGAAACAGGTCTGACCGAGTTATGACAAGGATGGTAATATAAATCATTCCAATGCATCAGTTACAGAATTTGGTGATTGCACACGCACAAAACACCCACCCACACACACACACACACACACACACGAAAAAAAAGGAAATTCACATCGTATGACGATGAGACTAAAGTCAGCCGCACGCACACTGCCGGAATGAACTCCGCCCGACTCATCCCGACCTTAGCTAAAGAGGAAAATCCTGGATAGTCGCGCAGTGCTTCCTGACAGCGTGGAGCTTGTTTCGGGAAAACTGAAAATGTAGCTGTTTTCTACAGTGTATAGCATTTTACGACTATCTCAACTCAATCTCATCAGTCTCCCAGTGTAGTGGGAGAGGAGGGGGGGGGGGGTTCAGCTGCAAGACAATGGG
>JAIPMN010011302.1:0-33651 GCA_020650975.1 Apostichopus californicus
TATATGTTTTAAACTTTATGAAAAATTGCCTGCCATGTGATGTATGTCAATGTGTTACAACCGTTATATATTTCTGGTGTATGTCAAGGTTCGCCCGTTATTTTTCCCATAGGATTCCAATGGACCAAAATTTCAAAATTCAAGTAGGATGTTGAAACTTTCTATGCTATCTCTCTGCTTCAAATAACTAACACTCACCCTAATAGAACAAAGAAAATACCAATTTCAATACTGAAAACTGCATGTGTTGATTTTCGTGTTGGTTTACTGTGTAAAGGCCCATATATGAAAAACATGTATACGAGAAAACGCACGTAGTGTGAGAAACAAAATGGCGGAAGCTAACGTGCAGTTCGCGGAACTGCTAACCCGCAACCCCCGCTGGAAAAACGTCTAAGAGTTCCAGAATCCGATGGAAGAAAAGAACTCCCAAAACTTCTGCTACCAAAAGGACTAAATTCGTAGGAAAAAAATTCCTAATCGAAAAAATGCACTTAAGATGGTAGAATGAGAAGGAGGGACATGGAGGGTGCACAATGTTAAGAAGTAACCATGGACATTATAGGCACGGTAGAATGGGTGCTAAGGTTGTGAGGAGACAGGTAAGCGAGGAACGAATTAAATACAATATTCTACATCACAGTATTTTCTTTCATCCGGTCCTTGTCTGCCGTTTGTTTAAGTCAGGAAGGAAAACCAACATGAATGTTTTCATTGACACCTTAACATCTCTGACTGACAGGTCATTTACACAAAGTACTCCAAACGATCGATAGATCGTCTGAAATTTCCCTCAGTATATGACATGAGTGGCTACTGATGACTTTTATCCCCTAAAACTGCCTGATTTTGTTAAATTTTACACTCAGGCAAAGTCCTTCTTTTCAGTCAGCATGTATGCGTACGTGTGCAGAGTTTATACAAGACGCCGAGTTAAGGATGGCCATCGGGCGATACAACATTTTAGTGCACATTGAGGCCTACTAGAGGATGTACGGTGTTGAAAGATTACCATTAGGGGCATGTGCAGGTAGATTAGTTTAATGTTAAGTGTCGAATGATAAGGGACCTTGAGAGAAGATAACATTTATAGAAAATACGTAATTATACAAATTATCTGCAGATAAGATGTGCCAAGTGTGGGACAACATTTATGAGCAGTATGAATATCATATAGGTATGATTTCTATCAGACAGAGTTTAGAAACTTTTCATACCGTCAGTACGAATGCTTTGAAGCATGATATGAGAGGACAGTATAAAGTGGTATTAGCATTAGAAAACTGGTTGTGTGATATGAATTGAAAAAGTCCAAAAATATTTTTTTCACAAACTCTGGAAAGTCAAAAGTTGTAAGAACGAAAACCTCATCGAGGAATATTGGAATAATATCTTTCATTCCTTTCTTTAGTTTTTATTAACAATCTTGGAAATTCAAGCCAGCATGCATCCACTTTTAAGCAACAAGATGACGAAACCATACATAAAGAATGATTTGCACCAAAAGCGTTTCTACTTTGTTAGATAATGACACAATGACACTTAAATTCCACCTATATGTAAATGCCATCCTAATGTAGAAATAATGCTAATATTTCACAATTTTCACGTTAAAAACCTCAATTCTGATGATTTTTAAGTGCGCATTTTACAGACATGTCCTCGAAGATGCATGATATTTCTCGTTTGTGAAGAGAACGATCTTTAAGGCTTACATGGCAACTGTACTTAAAATTATTAACCTGTATAAAGTATATTCCTTGACTTGGAATGCACACTGTACAATATACAACACATCATGCTAACATCAGAGACAGCACAGTAGCAGTTACACCTCTCTGCCAAAACGTTAATGGAATTTTTAGCACACAGATTATAAACCCAAAGTCACTGTTATAACTGTTATTTTAATTTAATTTTTAATTGAAACTAAAAATAGCAACCTGGGTGATGAAATTTTTAAGAGATGACCTTCTATCTACTGTTAAAGGGTCTTACCAATTGAAAAAAAAAAACTGAACGTCTTTACTTTTGCTTGTCATCACAACCTGCTTAATCTTGTATAAATTGTATCCTAAAATAATAGAGAAAATAAATACTGAAAACATCACCTAATCATCAAAATAAATTTAAAAAAAATTTGATAACAGAACTACAGAGTTTATATCATGCATTTATGTCTATGCTCTGAGATGTACAATTAATTGTCCATATCATAAATTGTATGTAGTACTTTAAAGTCGGTTTGATGTCATAACTTTTCACTTCCAAGGTAAATGAAATGCAATGTATTCCGGAAACCCCTACAGGGTTATTAATTCTATTCTCAAGAGTATCGATAACAGAACCGATGCAATTTTTCGGCGGAAGAGGCGGCAAATAAAAGCTGACTTTTATTGTTTAAATATGATGAAAATGTGTCTGTTGCAATTTGAGGCTGAATTGTACAGGCAGGAGATAAAATTATAACAAACAACACCGACAACAAAATTAAAAATATACAAATAAAATGAATTAATTTGTACTAGATGAGGATTAATTTATTTCAAAGGGAGGTGGAAGACGGTGCTGTGTACTTTGGTGGCCTAATGGGAAAATGTCGCTATCCTATATACCGATGTACTTTTCAAAGTACGAAAATCGCTGTAGGAAATTCGGACAACAAAATGCACGATGTTGGCAATTTGGATGGTAGAATGAGAAGGAAGGGCATTGAACGGAGGAGCCGGTCATAAAGGGCGCATATTGTTAAAAGGTTACCATTTCATTCTAGACACGGTAGGAGGTGCTAAGGTTGTGGGGAGACAGGTAATCGAGGAACGCAGCAAATGTATTCTAATTGTGGTCAAAGAACTAGCTCACCAAGGACGACAGTATTTTAAAGTAATAAATAGGAACATTTTCTTTTTTTGGATACTATACATTAGCATGGCTGTGCACATTTGCAAGAGAATATGTTGTATTGTGTGGATCAGTGTGAAATTTGTGGCTTGCATTTGATTTGTAATTTATCAAAGGCATAGAAGGGCGCACAGTGTTAAAAGGTTACCAGTTCATTCTAAGCAGTGTAGAAAGAGGTGCTGAGGTTGTGGGGAGACAGGTAAGCGTCGAGCGAAGTGAATTTGTAATTTTTAAATGCATGAGAGGGGAGGAGGGAAGGGGGAAGGGGGGAAGGGGGGAAGGAGGGGGAGGAGGGGGAGGAGGGAAGGAGGGAAGGAGGGGAGGAGGGGGAAGGACAGGGAGGAGGGGGGTGGGGATTCCTTACAAATAGCTAGATTCATCCAACTTAGGCATTGATGGTTGAAGATAGATACCATTTCCAACACAACTAGAGTTGCATCTCGACTTTCAAAACATAGTGCAAGATGTAGAGAGATTCTTGGTTTGAAACTTGTCACTGTTGTCAATAATATTTCACTATTAACTTTCACTATTAAATTTCACTATTAACAGCTGGAAAGTAAATGGTATTTCTGTCCAATCATATATCCAATTGAGGTTTCAGACAAATACTTGGTGCATTTGTAAATGTAGAAATGTACTGAGAATCAATTGGAGGGCTGAATCATACATGGGAAGGATGAGCATGTGTTCTATTTAGAAAGGTACCCTATAGATTCAGAATATGACTTGGGCAAGATGACCCAGAATTAGCTCAGATTATTGCTCAGATGTTACCAATCTTTCTAAGTTTATAATAGATAAGTGTGCAATTTGTATAGATGGGACATATAT
Organism: Apostichopus californicus; assembly: GCA_020650975.1. Lineage (NCBI taxonomy): Eukaryota > Metazoa > Echinodermata > Holothuroidea > Aspidochirotida > Stichopodidae > Apostichopus > Apostichopus californicus. The sequence goes on from JAIPMN010011302.1 coordinate 3,736, forward strand.
AGGAGGTGACATCATTAATACAATTGACTGAACGATTCGAAATCTTTTATCTCGTCTTCCTCGGTTATAATATCAAACTGCAATAATTGCGCATAAATTACAGACAGCATCCAATCCCATTGAATCAATAGTGAAGTGTCTATATATAATTTAAGGGGCTTTGATGTACATGTAAGTATCATACAGGACAGTATATAAATACATTGGCAAGTCATTTATCATTATTTATATCGACGAAAAGAAATTTAACATTCCAAAGGATGCATTCCAGTGGCTCTTACTTTCTTTTCTTTTTATTGATACTGTTCTGACCCCTCCCAAAAATATCTGACTTGTTGATTCTAAAAATACTAGGCTGACAACGGTGATGACGAGGGCCTTATTAAAATGTTTGCTAATTAATGGCTGTCATCACCAATGATATTGGAGATGAGTGGGATAGATGTTAAAGGGGCTTATCCAGCGAAATTAATTAGTGACTGCATGCATGCGTATGCGGTTACACTGTGAGACATGTAGCAGAATCTGCAATCCACATTCCCTTGGCATGAACCCCCCCCCCCCTCCTCCTCCCTCCCTCCCAGGGAATAACTTAGTGTTCAAATTATTTTGTTAGCAACTTTGAAGGCTCCAAATTTGATCTCCTATAAAGTACTATGGTCCCTGTATAAGATTTTTTTTTTTATATATTTGGACTTGATTAGCCATTTGAACATGTTACATAGGCATTTTGCACTGCGATAGTGAATAAATTATTCCCACCCCCTTCCCCTCCCCCTCCCTGCAGCCTTAATATTAATTCAATACTATTGCAACTGTGTACATGCAGGCTTCTGTATTGTACACTAACCAAGAGTCGCTCTCAAAACATAACATTTAAAACAAAACAAAAGAGACAAAAAGGAAATACTCACCGAGTATTCTGGTTCGATGAACGGTAAAGAAAGTATAGGAGAGAGAAGAAAAAGAAATCATGATATGAATATTCAGATATGGATTATGGGAGCAATCTATAGAGGAATTACAGTACCAACATTTTAGCATTAAAATACAATACTGAAGTAAGATACTCTTATCTATTTCATTACCCTGTTTCTACCATATCTGGAAACAAACACACAACTTTGAAGAGATGTCTGATGAGACAGACTTGTGTAAACCGCCATCCAAATGAAAGGTGAAAGCGTCAGATTAAATGCGAACTCTGAATCAATATATTTGAGAATTCCAAGAGCAACACGCTTACCTGTCTCCTCAATACCTTATCGATCAAATAAAAGTTGATTGCCGAACTGAGCTCTACTTCAACATCTTCCTTTCAAGAACCCGGCTGGGAAAAATGCCGTTAAATGAAGATGGCAAGATGTCTTCTAAGTTAAAGACTTGTCTTAAAGTCGAGCCCTGTTTCACTGTTAACTTTCTTTTGCTTTATAGTTGTGATAAGACTGGTAAGGAAGTATAATTTGTAAGATTTAACCCAATGGCATGCATGCAACAATTATTACGCTTGGCATGCTGTACTGTACTAACCCCTGTTGAAGTGTTTTACCAGGAACTGATCTGGATCAACTTTTGTAAAAGCACTTTATAAAGTCAGATAAATCTGGATAGATTCCTCAATTATGAATCTTGTCCAACTGGATCCTAACTTGACCATACAATATATGCACAGTTTGAGACATTTTTTTTTGCATGATACTGTAGTGACAACATATGGTAGGTGAAAAACATTCAAAAAGTACAGATAATCGAAATTCAGTAGCAGACAGCTACAATATGGTTCACATCACTTTCTCAGACAGCTTTAATGCAGCTCTTATCAAAATAGATTACTGAGGATTTTTTCTTTAATTAATAATCCTTTCTAAAATTAAAAACATTTATGAAACAACAAAAGAAATTTAAAATACTGTAGGTAGGAGAACTTTTATCAAAATAGATCAATGTTTTATTCTTCTAATAAATATTCCTCTCTATTCACGAAACTAAATAAAATGTAATATAATTAGGAGACCTTCTTATCATTTAATTTGGCTGCAAAGGCCACAGCCTTCACTCTTCTGTACAGCGCTTCTGGCCTCCATAAATTTCATTTCAACAATATTGATATAAGACATTATTACTTATTTACTGACCTTAATGCTTTTATAAGATAAAATAAAAACAACGACCTCGTTGTGGTACAACACCACAAAATTCTGATGTTCGACGTGTTAATTTTTTAAGTAGACAGAATGCTTCACTATTGATAATAAAGAAGCTATTTGGGATTTTGATGTCAATTTCTCAAACTCTACAGTGCTCAAATGTTTTCTTTGATTATCACTGCAATGTTACTATGATCGCATACAACAAAACATGGTGGACAGAGAGTGCTTAGGTTGTGAGTAGATAGGTTAGCAAACATTGCATTCACAAACAGCTAGACTGTCTGATGAATTATTCAAGGTCCTAAATCATAGATGATGCTCAGGGATCTTATGGTTCTTTACTGATGTTCAATATTCATAATAATAATGATAATAATAATAATAAAAGTAATAATAATAATAATAGTAATAATAGTAATAATCATAATAATCATAATAAATAATGATAATAATAATAATATAATACCATAATTTTATTGTTGTGGAATTTTAGTACCTCTTTACAAGGAATAATTTAGTGTTCAAATTTTGAGTAACATTTTCAAATTAGGCTCTGATATTTATCTCTCATTGAATACTATATAGTTCATGTATAGAAAACTGCTATACATATTCACACCTGTTTGACAACTTGACCATTTTGTATAGCATTTTGGGATACCGCAGTAGATCAATTACTCCCTGCTTCAGTGTATATCACTAAGTACATATATATAGATTCATGTCCCACAGCATGTGAGTTTGATTTGTATGTACAGTAATGTTATTCGAACAACTTCTCAGACGTTCCAAGTCCTAATGCTGTAAGATACTGTAGCTTGTATTCAATATTCGTATTTCAATGTTTTGAAATTTTAATATCCCTATCTATATACAGTTGTCTACACCTTTGAGCACAGTCATGCAGTTCTAAGTCCCAAGGCATGTGAATTTGATTTGTATGTACAGTAATGTTATTCAAACAATGTCTTGGACGATACTGTATGTAGCTTGTATACAATATTCGTATTTCAATGTTTTGAAATTTTAATATCCCAATCTAGATACAGTAGTCTACACCTTTGAACACAGTCATGCAGTCACAAGTCCCACATCATGTGAGTTTATCTCCTACCGTATCTAACCCAAACATGTTTTGTTCGAGGTTCAAGTATTTGCAAGATAGTTCCACATTCATATTATATTGTACATGAAATGTTTATATCCCTTTTAGTAGTTTAGTAGAGTTTCGAGTCCCCCATTTTGAATGTGAGGTTGATTGCATGGTACTCTATCTAACAAAACAACAGAACTTCATTAATTTTCAAGGTCCTTAAGAGTGCTTGCAAGGCTTTACATGGCTCTTTATTGTTTTCGTACACTGTACATTAGTAAAAATGGCTAATTGTTTTCAATATTAAATTTTATTGATATGGGATTTCAGTGTCCCTACTGTACGTAAACTACACCATTAACAATAAGAGTTCCAAGTCCCACAGCTTGTGAGGTTCATCTGTATCTGAACACAAATGGTTGAAACCAGTATCTATCGATCGATCTAGGTCGTTGAGGGTGCTTGGAGTTTTTACTGAGCTATTAATACATACATTCTATACAGAAGAAACACACTTGGTCGTGAATATCCATCATGTCCAACAAAATTTCACGTGTAATGTAGTTTTTGTTAGGAAAGTATATCTAACTATCCATCTATGGAATAGAATGATCTAGAAAGGATTTTTTTTTTTTTTTTTAAATCAATATGTGCTATAGTTAGTAGTTTTATGATCTTTCCCAGGGACTACCATACCTGCATCAATCATGAATAATGGGATATCAAACCATCAACTTTCATATTTAATAAACCTCCCATATATAGTTAACCTAACTCTGCATATATGTGCCTTCCAGGTGGTTTTAGTTGCTAACATTTGGAGATTTGACAAGAATGACAAAGGAGTACCATCTCAATTAAGTTACAGTTATTGATTTGATTTTCATATTAAAACCAAAAACAGCCAAACTATTTATAAATTTGTTGCTTTTCAATTTATGACAGCAAGTAAAATATAAAACTCATTATTGCCTCCCCATTTTCAAATTTTAACTAAGTCCTAAGTCAAAGACAAAACATTACTAAATCGCAGAACACAGTACAGTACTTACATCCTTGGCATGCAGTGACTACATATGTACAGTACCACAACAAAACAATCTTAAAGAAAAGTTTAATTATTTGAATATTGACCAGTAAAGAAACTTTTTGACCGTCTCCAATCAGTGCTCATGCACTTTCCCATGTACGAAATCTACAAAGCACTGTCAAGTTTTAATGATGGCACCCTGAGAAACACTTCCTAGTCCCTGCTGAACTCCTTATCTCCCCAAAATGTCCCAGTCAGAAGTAAACTTGAATATGCAACATTTTTCACAGAGCTATATTCTCACAAAATACCCAAAAATTTAAAGCTTATTGGGATATTTACGAGTGACTGCAGCTTACATGTCTCCTCACAATCTCAGCACTCTTATTCTACCGTGCCTAGATTGAATTGGTAAGTTAACCTTTTAAAACTGTGCGCCCTGTATTTCGGACCCCCTCTGGTCAATGCCCAGCCTTCTCATTCTACCACCCAAAGTACCAAAATAGGAGAATCTAAACTTAGACACAGTATTGTTAAAATTACAGCAAAATTATAATCAAAATCAAGATGTGACTTCAATTATTATTGGAATACGCAAAGGGCTTTAACATAACCGAGATGAAACTACATGAAATATGTGTGAAAAATGGCCTCTAAAATCCCCCAAAAAGTAGTATTATAAAAATCAAGCAAAGTCTTGGCAAACACAGAATTCTGAGTTGACACTTCCATTTTTATTACTTTTTTTTTCAATTTTTTTTTATGAGGAGGCATTTCTCAAGTGTGATGCACCCCTTGGGCAAAATACCATCACCATCCTGCTCCAGGAGTAATATATAAACAGCTCATATAATCTGCTATTAAACAGTGTTAGATCTCGCAGAAGACACCCTTTAAAAGTGCATTGAATCTTAATACATGTCCAGACAGCATGCCAGGTATATTAATAGAGATTGTAAGGGGGTGTACAAAAGTAAGTGTTGTAATTCATGACTGGATGACAAGCTCTTGTTATGACAAAGCCCTGATAATCAAAGGACTGTAAGGGTACAGAAGAGAGGAAGTGAGGAGAAACAGTAAGAAAGGGACAACCAGGGCACCAAGGAGCAGAACAAATAAATATACACCGATCTGGATACTTCTTTAATAGGCTTATGAAATGAGTCAATTTTCTTTCAGGAGTCACATTGCCTATGTTTATATTTCAGGCCTTCAAGGCAACCATTCTTAATAAATTAATAGGAAACATTCTCAACTTGGTTCTGTTGGAAAGCAGCTGTGCAACAAGGACGATTATAAAACAAACTTTTGAGCTGACCATTTGGTATTCTACCATTATAGTGCCGGTTTCCATTAATCACACTTATAATCATAATTAAGCCTAAATTAATGTGACTACTCATTATACCTACTATATACTGTATCTATAATCATAATAATAATAATAATAATAATAATAATAATAATAATAATAATAATAATAATAAATGAGACTTACATAGCCCCAAATCAGTAAACAAAAGTCACTGCTCAAGTGGCTTTACAAAGAAAGTAAATTAATTTACAAAAGAACAAGTGAAAAATTGAAAGTAGAAAGTTTATAGCACGTTCGAATGTGATCTGGTAACTTGTTCCAGAGATAAGAGCCAGATTAATCGAAGCTTCTGTAACCATAGGTCTTCAAGCGAGGTTTAGGAAGAGTTAAATACAGTTTGTTGGAGGAACGAAGAGTACGAGTTGGAATATATAGCAAGAGAAGTTGTGACAGGTCTATGCAATCCATCCATATATAGCAACGAGTCTAACCAACATGTTATCCACCTGATGGTGAACATACAATTTAATCAGAATGTTAATAAAATTTGACCAATCTACATCTCATAAGAGTTGTTTTGGCTTCCTCCCCCCACATCCTCACTCCCCCCACAAAACAAACCCACATGGGATTAGTGCTGTCACCTATAATGAACCATCAGTTCTCCCCTCTCCCCCCCCCCCCACTGATAAAGAATGCTGCAATGTGTACAGTAGCAATAGCACTACTACTGTGTATACTACTAGTACTACTACATGTATCTGAAAACTTGAGAGAATATTTGACAGGAAGTCACAGTTTATCCATATTGACTATGTGGTTAGGATTATGGTTTATTGATTGATTGACTCACATTGTGAGGTCATTTGTGTCAGACGCATAACCAGATTTCCTTGATTTCAGTGAGTCAGGATGTGTAATGGTTTAAGAGTATTCGGTAATATCCCCTGCTAATCTGCGGCTCGCTTCACTTCTGTAGACAAATGTGTACAGTAGATAGGCCTACACTATCCCCTTTTAGACATCAAAGGTTTCTAACATACTCTAGTGTGTTGTGTATGGTCTGCAAATTCCCCAAACTGAACAAACCGAATATTCAAACTATAAGATTGAACCTGATCAAACTAGGACATCCTCTTAGATTTCATTTCATCAAATGAAACTTATCATTGAGCATATAGAGCAAGTGAAACTGATTTTATTTTAACCATGTTGTTGTTGCACACACACTTTTGTCATTTTAATATCAGTTACTGTATCGTATACTGTATGGTAGTATAAAAGCAATGGAGGTAGTTTCAATAATTTCAACATTTAATTTATTGGTTGGAAATGTCATAAATAATAGTGTCAATGTGCCAGTCAAAATGATAGACACAAGACTTGCATTAGTAGTCAAGTTAGTGATCTAATTTAAAGTACTATTATTATAGGATTTTAGGCAAGAAATTAAACATATCAAAAACTTTATCATAAAGTTAAGAAAAAACTTCTGTGAGATATGAAATATTTTTCCTAGTAACACTCACACATGTGACTTTACTCTCTTGATCCTTCTACCAGAAAACAACTTCCAACAATTTCACTTGTCTGTGACAAAATCTACTATCCAACCCATTGAGTGAGGAACATGTATATGTCTATTATAATGGTGGAAAGCTTCTTCCACTTTCATAGGTAATTTTTTTGAATGGCATACCATACAATGTAAGGCTAGTGTAGGCCTATACATGTCAATGGGACAAAAGTACAGAAAGAATAGCCTAGTTATCTAAATGTTGTTCAAAAATTGACCGTAGTAAGTTTCTACAAAGGAACAAATATTTTACATGGCTTCTTCTTTAATTCACTTGTTTCATTTTTCTGAAGAATAACTTGAAATTGATTTCTACTTAAACCATGATCCATAATTTCATAGGCAAATGATGTTTTTTTTTTAACAAAACAAGAAAGAATAGATATTTTAATACATAATACTGTACAATAACTGTAGTGCACTTAATTGCAATAAAATTCTATTCTCTACTCTTCTCCCGGCTTATAACGTGTACAACAAAGGTCCTGAGCGACAACATCAATAAACATTGCTTGATAAATTATATGCCGGCAAAGAAAGCTAATAATACCAGGATTTCTGGATAACATGTACATATGGTTTATTCATTAACATATTAATACAACAGTCCAAACAATGATCAATATTCGGATCCGGTCGACTGAAACAGACTCCTAATTACTGATGTGCTTCATATGTTATCATTAATTGCATCCACTGTTGACAGTTTACATTTATCATAAACATCCTGAATTTTTTAGTAAACTTGAAAATTTAGAGAAGATTGTCTGCTTTTTCTCATTGATCATCCTTTCTTGTTTTAACTTTTAATTTTTTTTTGGGTGGTGGTAAAAGGAAATTGCTTACTAGCTATTGCTAAGGGAAGATTTGTGAATCATTTCTATATACTATGCTTGAATACTAAATAAAGCTTGTCTAATTCTTCTCTCTTGGTTTTTTTGTTTCTTTAGAATTTTTTTTTTTTAATTTTTAATCTTCAACTTTTTTCTTTGGTCAAAGGAAATGAATTGCTCTCTGTTGCTAAGGAAAAGTTTGTGAATCATTTCCACCTGAACTATGCATAAATAATTCAAGGAAGATATATATACTTAGCAGTAATTCATTGTGTGGATGTACCAAGGCAAAGTTAACTTCCTTGAACTGGTTACCAAATAAATCCAAAAAGAATGTAAAAACCAAGCACAATTTGGAAGATGAAATCCAGTCATGAAAAGTGTGTGTTAGACTACTGAATAGTAAAGATTTAGAAGGATTGAGGGCAGTGACCTTGGAGAGTGTCTATGGGAGGCGCAGTGCAAGTTCTTAGGCTAGGCTATAGATAGAAGTGCATATATATAGGAGGCAGGTAAACAACATTAAGCAATTGCTAATCATGCAATTCAAAAAAAGCTACAGTATATATGCATCAAGTTACATACAAAAACACATATCAACTCCCAAAACTTACCGGTTTTGCTATTTACGAATGACGAGCTTACCTGTCTCCCCACAACCTTAGACAATATTCCAGACAAAAACGAACGATGTGGCACTTTGGGTGGTAGAATAAGAAGGAAGGGCAGTGACCTGAGGGGCTGGTAGTAGAGGGCACACAGTGTTAAAAGGTTACCAGTTCATTCTAGGCACGGTAGAATGAGAGTGCTAAGGTTGTGGGGAGACAGGTAAACCAGGAGCGAAGTAACTATGGGACTACTGTAAAAATCAATGAAATCAAAGATTACTGTACCATTCATATAAAATCAATTTAATTAATACAGCAAGTATGTTTGTTTCTATGCTTTTATAGGCTAGTGTGCCCACCAACATATCTGTGATGAAAATGCTCGGTGTTTCAACTTTGTACTTCCTCTTTCTTTTGCAGGAGTAACATTTCCGTAATGACTCTGTTTATGAAGTGAACAGCAAGCATACAGTAGCTGCTCTAGAGATGGATTTTCATCATTGATTTGAGGCAGGTAAAGGCGAAGCAAAGATTTTAAAGAGTAATCCTAAACATTCCATATTATGAATTTATGATTCTGATTATCTGGAAATATTTGCTTCGATAGTTCTCAAGTAATACAGTTAGCTCAAACTATTTAGGAAGAACTAAAGAATGCACCTTTGTTTATGCTTGCACTTTCAAACTGATTTTATACTAAACATGCGCATGGACTTTTAGTACAGTACAATACTGTTGGTAAAATTACATAAAGGAGCTCCAACCTACACCCCCTTCCCCCCTCCCATCCCTCCCATCTCAATCCCAAATAATATGCTGTAGCCATTAATGCTAAAGAACACATAACTTTATACTATAAGTTTTAAATAGTTTACACAGCATTTTAAAAATCAGTTCACCGGTGCTTAACCTGTGAGTACATACTAAAATGTAAGTTATGTAGGAAACATTGCTTAAATTTCCTGAAAACAAATGAAGCGATTCTATGAATGTAAACCACATGTATTACTACTGTGCATGTGTATGCTCTACATGTTACACAAGTCAAGCACTATTAACCTAATAAGCAAATTTGCTATATTTAATTTATGTAGCTTTCATACAGGTTGGACTTGTAACGTTTCACTAATTAAATTACTAACCCTGAGGGTTTTATCAAGCCTGTGTATCCGCCGGCGACTAAAACAGAGAGAAACGTGACTTCCTGCCCGATGGTTAATTAAACTCTTCGCAACTTTTGCACCCCGAAAAAAATGAAGATAGTCACTATTTGACACATTATATCATCTTTTTCACCATTGTACAAAGGTGATGCTACTTTAGTACATTCAACCAAAAGATGTAAAATTTAATAAATCAAATTTAATTAGTCAACTATACATAGAGTAATGATGAATGTTTCTTGAAAACTACCACAAAAAGAGAGGAAAATATAACATTCACTGGTTGATACAGTACATGCACCAATCATGAAAATGATAGCTATTAGGTGTACACTAAATTTAGTATACTATATACATGTATACCAACAGAGAGATGTTTTTGAAAGGTCTAAAAGAGTTCTTTTTAGGGCTTTGTACATGTATATTAGATTCAATTTCAGTGATTTTATGAGGTTGACAATACAGTTGATACAGTATAAGGATACTTCTTCAATGGCCAAAAAATTTCGTAAATTTAGCTACTTGCTTAATATGCAAGTTTGTCAAAAAATCTACTGGCTACATACAGTAGTTCCCACTGGCATTTTCCTGAATTAAAGCATTCACATCGGATACTGAACTTAACACTGTACACTGCAGCTTATTAGGGTGGCTCGATAATATTTGCTGAAAACAAGAAGTAATCTAAGGTACGGAAGAGGAGTGAATTATGTGTGGTGATGGAGAGAGGCATTATTCTAACTTGGAGAACTATTAATAAGAAGAATTAAAAATTTATGACAAAACATATTCGCTTTATGTTACCATATGTTTATAAACCGACATACCAATGTGAGGAAAATGTAAGCAGTATGTACAGTATTACAGTGAAAACCCTCAAATGTTAAATTTTCCATTATTTTGAAAAAATAGTTTTGCCAACAGGTGGAACGATTAATTTACGACAACTGTAAGTTCCGTCTAATCCTTAAGACTGTATGCGTCAAACGCTCATGTTCATTCATCCGATGCAAAAATTCCCAAGTTTTCAAATGAGAGAGGCTCTTAATGGGAGCAACTTCACAGTTCATTGTCCAAGCCATCCATCCTGAAACTCGGTTTGCAGCTATTAAGGGGTACATGAACTCAATTAATACAGACTACACAGTTCAATTAAGCAAGCATGTCTAATTCATACAAGTTACCCCCTTGGGGCCACCGTGGGTGGGGCAACCGTAGGTTGTCCGACTGACCGACAGAGTAGACTGTCTGAAAAGATCGATGACATGTCGAGGTTGTCTGACGAGTAAGTACATTTACTTGTCTTTCTCCCATTTTTGTTTGACTTCTTCAAACAGCTGCAACTAACGAGTATATAGAGTACTAATAATTAATCTTATTGTCAGTCCCTTGGTCGATTCAGGCAAACTTAAAATTCAGCGGAAAAAGGAAACGTGCTGCTGAATCTATAACGACCAAAAACTTCGCCAAACAAATCTCGCTCTTCTTTTTTTTTTGTGTGTCAGAGGTGTCGGCATTTTCGGGAATGGTATATATTCCAAATTATAAAGGCCTAGCAAATCAAAATTAATTACAAAAATACAAAATTTATGAGATGTTTGTTCTTGGTTCTTATCTTCAACAGGATGTTGTACATTGTATCTTATTAAACATTTATCAGAAAGCGAGAGGGAAAGGGAGATTTACATTTTCATCGACAAACATCGACTACTAATGTATTCCAAAAATACCTGATTTGAACACGAGAACATACTTGGTTTTCCTGGTATGACACAATTAAAGTCTCAATACGTGTTCGCTGATGAATTACGGAAAACAAACTTCCCGAAGCAGATTCAATGTTTCTTATTCTAAATGCACTCTGACTAGGTGGGTTTAATGGAGGAAAGCTGTCGCAATCGAAAGAAAGACATTTATTTTCTGTCGCCCTTAGGGCATGAACGATTACCGTAAAATCACTGCGACCGCCCATATCAGCATGCTCATTACATAAATGTTACCTATACTCGTATCGTATTCATTGCAATGGAAGGAAATGACACATATTTCCCAAGCTACATCGGTAAGACCGATAGAAAGATACTATTCAAGAGACCGAACACAGGCTAGCCAGGAAAGTGAAAGTTAGTCCTAGGCCTAATGGTCGTTAACAAAACAGAGAGATTTTATTGGTGCATGATCTGTTGGGTGGGCTCGTTAAAAATCTGGCAAATTTTATTCAGCTCAAAATGTTTATCAACAGATATTTCAATAAACATAATGAATATTAATATGAAAATTGCATAACACGGTGTCATTTTTACTGAGCTTTTACGGCAGTAAGCTGGAAGGTCGAAGTTTAAATTTGACAAACACACATTGAGACTTTAAGGTCATCACCAAATAGACAATTAATATGTTATATGTTTGGTGTAAAAATTTATTTTCAAATTGAAAATCCTCAGCAAGTTTGAAACAGAGATGAAGCTGATGGCTGTGTATTCTGTGAATCAAATTCTATTACGATTTAACCTACAAGAGTTGTTGACTAAATTTTCCAAAATATTATTAAAAGAGCAAATTAACGTTCTTCTTCTAATCCATTAATTAAGGAGTTTTTAAGAGAAGCTTGACTTTTATCAACTCCCAGGGGAAGTTCATTTTACTCCCTTACAGTATGATTTCAACTTCATTTTTATGCATTTTGAGATTCAGAATGCTCATTAGGATGAATCACTTCAGTGAGGTTTAAGATATAACCTTGTTTCAAAGTTGTCCAAATACAAGCTCAAAATAAACACTCCTGTCCATCTGGAAAATCAATTAATGTCACAGAATCATCTATTTTTATGAAGTCTTCAGCTGGTTTCAAATGTTCAAAAACAATTAAGCTGTGAGGACTTAGAGGCTCTAACCTTTCATGGTCGACAACTCACAGACATTCAAATATATAAATTAACAAATTTACGTAATTTATATAAATTTATGTAAATCTTTTCTGAGGTTTAGGGCATTTGATATTTTCAAGCAAAAAGTGTGAATCTTTTAAGAAAATGAAAAAGCAGCTTATTTGAACCTCTTCTTTGTTTTGGATTCTTGTTAAATCCTTTTTTACAGTATCGGATACTAATTCCCTTAGCAGAGCAATGGATTAGCCTGACAGCAAAAGGAAGAGGTTAATTCACAGCATAACACTGTTTGATGAGAGAGTCACATACTGTACATTGCAAAAATTCAATTTATAGATTTAAAGAAAAACATATTTTCGATTTTGTAAAATGTATGGAATCATACATGCATTACGATTACTTCCAGATACTTGCGGTCTTACGCTTAAAAAATGATTGGGGAGATTTCGGAAAAGGGAAAGTACACAGCACTGTCTTTCTCTTTTCCAAATCATCTTAACGAACATACTTATTCTGTAATCATTTACTATATTATTCTGTATGCACGTCCGAAAAATATGGTTGATATAAACCCGACTGAATTTATCAAAATGTTTCATGTTTTCAATTCAATTTTCATTTTATCAATTCTCAAAAAGTCATCTGTCAAATTTCAGACTGCTGATTGAAAATCAGAGTTGGGTTCACTAGAATGTACTGAAGGGGATTATCTTGTTTGGCCATTTAAATCTGTTTTTAACGAAATATGAATATATTTATAGACTAATTAATACTGGTATGGAAATGCGTACCTCCTTCCAAATCCATATCTATGCTCGGAATTTAATAAGAGTTTTACAGTAATGCAGTCGTTATCAAATTTCCTGGTTACCCAATGAAATGTTATAAGAAAGTCGAAAAAGGTGAGCTTGAATCGGCTGTGTATACATGGTTGACTTCGCTGTGTATACATGGTTGACTTCGCTGTGTATATGGTTGAATCCGCAGTGTATACATGGTTGAATCCGCTGTGTAAACATGGTTGACTTCGCTGGGTATATATATGGTTGAATCTACTGTGTATACATGATTGACTTCGCTGTGTATACATGGTTGAATCCGCTGTGTATATATGGTTGACTTCGCTATGTATATTGTTGAATCCGCTGTGTATATATGGTTGACTTTGCTGTGTATACATGGTTGAATCTACTGTGTATATATGGTTGAACCCGCTGTGTATACATGGTTGAGTCCGCTGTGTATACATGGTTGAATCCGCTGTGTATATATGGTTGAATCCGCTGTGTATATATGGTTGAATCCGCTGTGTATATATGGTTGACTTTGCTGTGTATACATGGTTGAATCCCCTGTGTGTATATGGTTGAATCCCCTGTGTGTATATGGTTGACTTCGCTGTGTATACATGGTTGACTTCGCTATGTATATGGTTGTATCCGCTGGGTGCATATGATTTACTCAAAATGATTACATGTGTTTCAGCTCAATCCTTTCAAACCAGTAGTAACAAACACTTCCTAGGGATTTAGATCTACTTAAGATATAAGCAAACAGTAAAAAGAGTCTAGTGCTGGGAATTATGAGGAGATGTCAACCTGTTTGAAATAATCCAATATGAGAGGAATGGGGTAGGTTTCTGTATTCAACTGAAATAATATGGAATAAGCCCGCACACCTTCAAATGCACAATCTCATTAAACAGTGTAATTTCTACCACATGCACTTTGACACACATACCTTTTTACTAACTTTTATAGGTATTAAAGCACACTCAGTAAAGAGGAAGTGATGTGGATAGAAACTGAGAAACGATTCTCCAGGGAGTAATTTAGAGCTTAAAGTTCGTAGCAGTTTTGATGTCTCTGTATATTAATTACTCCATATAAAGTACAATGGTTCTGGCGTACAATATTACCGTTACACACTATGGATTTGCACAGCAATGTGCGCATAATTTACATATCATTTAGCTAAGTATATGTAAAGAGGAAGTGATGTGGATAGAAACTGAGAAACGATTCTCCAGGGAGTAATTTAGAGCTTTAAGTTGGTGTTCGTAGCAGTTTTGATTTCTCTGTATATAAACTACTCAATATAAAGTACAATGGTTCTGGAGTACAATATTACCGTTACACACTTTGCATTTGCATAGCAATGTACATGCGCATAATTTACATATCAATTAGCTACTATATGTAAAGAGGAAGTGCTGAGGATAGAAACTGAGAAACGATTATCCAGGGAGTAATTTAGAGCTTATAGTTGGTGTTCGTAGCAGTTTTGATTTCTCTGTTTATAAACTACTCAATATAAAGTACAATGGTTCTGGCGTACAATATTACCGTTACACACTTTACATTTGCATAGCAATGTGCATGCGCATAATTTACATATCATTTAGCTACTATATGTAAAGAGGAAGTGCTGAGGATAGAAACTGAGAAACGATTATCCAGGGAGTAATTTAGAGCTTATAGTTGGTGTTCGTAGCAGTTTTGATTTCTCTGTTTATAAACTACTCAATATAAAGTACAATGGTTCTGGAGTACAATATTACCGTTACACACTTTGCATTTGCATAGCAATGTACATGCGCATAATTTACATATCAATTAGCTACCATATGTACAGTTTGCTGAACCGTTCGGATAGACTATTTCCTGTTATAGCTTATATTCAATAATCCAATACTGATAAATAAAGAGTTAGGAATAATTTCCATCGCCTGAAAATTATAGAATATCTGTCCTATATCATATCTATCAATTTTTATTATGTAAGGACTATACATACAGATCTGTACCCTCATACATAGACTTGTACACTACACTACAGTACAGTACAGTACAGCATATGCATGGATGTACAGTACTGTATGCTAACACATGTAACAGAACAATATATAAAGTATGCACACATACACACCCAATAATGTATTACACTATTAATACTGAATGACACAATACAATTTCCCCTACAGCACAGCTTAAAGCAGAAATGAACCCATAAATTCAAGCATGCATACATGTGCTGTATTAGGAACCATTCCCACTACACCATAACTGATGAATTCTTACACGTGAATCGGTATTGATCAAAACCCCCACACATCGAGCAATGTGTCGAGATGAAATGACTTACTCCTTTAGATATCTTCCCTGGCAGCTGGACACATGGTCAACAGCTGTAAGGGTTATTGAAGTGGAAAGAAGTGGGTGAGGGTTTAAAGCAGCTCTGGTGGTGTCTGTGACGTCAAAATTGCTAATATACCTATGTACACAAAACAATAAATGTTTTACGAATTGCGGAATTATTGATTTTGATAAATTAATTGCCGCAACAGACATTCAATACTTAAATCCCATAGCAATGAAGGTCATGAATATGACCGCATGAAGACACATTCCATTTCAGACGACAGAAGTCAAAAATTTTGCCAATTTTGAATTTTTCCATTAACTGCACAGATAACTTAAATTTGATTAAAACAAGAAAAATCTATAAGTTAGGTCAGTCTAGGTGTCCTAGTTTGCATCAACAGCAACCTTGATATATCGAGTATTAAACGTTAAACTTGGTAAAACTGCCAACTTGCAAAAAAAAACAAAAAAAATCACACAAAAAGCTTTTTAAGCAAGAGATGCAACGGCCTAGGTTCATCATCTGTATGTTGCATACTGTACATATAGTACACTTGCAAAGTTCATCTTTGTAGGAATATGAATACTGTACATACATAGTACAGTGAACCACAGTAACAGACCTCTACACAAATCAATAGCATCTAGCAATAAAGGGCAAACCATACAAGCAGCTTCCATGAAATTTGCTAACAATATGGAGTTTTAAACTTTATATACCTTTGGAATGAAGTGGGACATCTCCAGAGATGGCCGCAAAGAGGTGCTGCATGGGCAAGGGTCTTAATATAGGTTTATCTGCGTTTACTCATGGATTTGGTGAGAAAGCACACCACATAGATTACCCTGAAATTTAAATCAGATAGCCATTTTGGCAAGTTGTCAAAGTGCAGATACAAATTCAATGCTTACAAAAGGGATTATCAGGGTCTTATTTTCCAACAGGGGAAGTTGTAAAACTGACCCTAGAAGCATCGAGAGGTGAGAAAAAAATAGTGGGATCTGATCTAAATAAATACTATTTGTGCAAGCGCAATTTAAAGGTTACAACATTGATAACTTCAAAATCAGCTATAGTTATATATCACTGAAGTGCGCTGTCTTTTAGACTCGCTCCTCTCTGTGTTAATGTGAAAAAATGACAACGGCTTGGGTCGCGTGATCCCCGGAGCATTCAAATTACAGCCGTGACCGTCCGTGCAGGGGCAGGATCTTTGAGCGTTCACACTGCGTAATTAACCATTCATGTATCGGATGATCCCTCTTGCATTCTCAAATGTTACCAAGGCTTTAATTTTAATTTCTTTCATGTTACTGCCCCAACAATTAAGCAATGATTAATGCCCATTGCTGTTGGTACTATACCACAACAAACTCCTTCTAGTTGGACTTAACTTTGAACAATAGAAGTGGGTTTATAAGTATCGCACTGCTGGTCCCAGCAAGAAACATCTCTATACACTGTACATAGGTAACAGGTCACAACACACAAAGCTGCATTAACGTGAGAATTCCATACAGTACTTCTATCTGATCATATCAAAGTTCTTTCCTACACAAAGCGCTGTCTAAATTACTATGCAACCAAACCAAACACAAACACTGTAGTGCTTCCTTGACAACAACAGACTATATTTTTCTATATTTTTTTCACACTTGTAATGCTCTCGGATACATGATTTCTATCTCACAAAGTATCAGAAATATGAAAGACGGTTTGTTCAAAGTTGAATGTTCAAATTCAGTTTAAAGTTAATTAAATTCCGTTCCCATTGCAAGTCACATTTTGTGTGGTAGTTTTCAGAATGTCGTACACTCCCTGCATCCTCAATTCAATTAACGCTCTTGGTCTCCGTCCGAGATAAACGACTACGGTACTATAGATCGATTCAATCACTAAAAATATCAAGTTTTATTAAATGCGTCACTTCTTGTTCTTATTAAGACAGAAAACTACTGTAGTACACCTGAGTTCATCTGCATAATGCTGCATCTTTCAGCCTTCCCCCCCCCCACCCCCTCCCCATCCAAACATTAATAATAACTGACAAATAAAAGGGATTTCGAGAAGAAGAGCTACGCTCTGGGCAAGTAATTTGCACAATTTATGGCAAAAGATGAAGGAGGCTGAAGGCAATTGGTTTCCCCTTGGAAATTATTTTATCACAACTTCTCTTTAAAAGCAAGGATTTCAAAATTCTGGCACAACTTAATTTCCTACAATTATATATGAAACAAAATGCCACATCAACTTAACTTTATTTCTTATTTGTCTCTTAATTTCTCTCTCTCTCTGTTATATTCTCTCTTCAAAGTAAAAATTGGATGTTGACTTTCAAATATTGATTGATGCAATGTTTACAATTTTTCCATCTCAAAACTTTTCAAAACTTGAAATTCAATTCAGATGGCCGACAGGGTCATTTTCTAGAACGAGTTGCTTGATACGAAAAGCATCATGGGAATTGATTTTACCAGGAAAAAAGTGGCAAAAATCAATTGGGTAAAAATTGTTATGTTTCATTTTTAAGGTACAGGAGACTAACACAAACATCTTCAGAAGATAACCATTGACAGCTAGGCTAACAAAATACTCAACCACAGGAAGATACGATGTTGTTTTATACAGAATGAGCTGATAGCATGTAACACGTACCTGTAATACTGTATCCATGCTTTGTATTACCAGTTAATATTCTCTGTTTTAAAGTTCATTATTTTTTTCTTCCTTCTGTCTTTTCTTTAAAGGAGCCTTGTGTACTTGGTCAGGATTTACCACACTTTCCATGTACAGTATTAGTCACATTAATTAAGATAACACTGCATTTTATGTTTTTGTTTTCTTGCAAATGAAGGTAAACGAGCTAGTAATAAATGATTTGACTCAATCCATCCTCGATAGTCCTCTGCACCCAGATATTGTTCATGAATGTCAAACACTCAATTTAAAATTTAGGTAATTTTGAACATTTCAAAACGTTTGAGTTTATTCCTATAATGTTAAGGAAAAATGACTTTTCAAGCTAATTAATTACCTAATCTTATACTGCTATGAGAATTTAGTATAAAAAACCATCAGCAAAACAAAACCGACTCCTAGCTGCAATACAGCAGCTGCTTCAAGCACCTGGTTTTGTTTAGAAGCCATACTGGGCCCCGCGGCAGATTTACTCAGGTTGCTACCTTGCAATGTTTCGGTACGAGTTGTCTTACTTCAACTCTGATAGTTTTAATTTAAGGAGACTAGGCTAGGTTCATCTGCAATGAAAGTGTGGTAGGTCTACAGTAGGTAGATTGCATTAATTGATACTGTAGCTCTGAAATAGAATGAATTAAGTCTTCTACAGATTGTAAACATCTGTTGTAACATTGTGGAAGACTAATCGTTATTTGTGCTAAAGATGTTTCCCATACTCCGTGTGTCTATGTTAGTGTAACACTTAATGGTTGCAAAAATAAATCAGAAATGAAAAGTTTAATAAACAACAAAATTGGTATTTAACCGCACAGTCACTCGAACAGGGAGTGGTCGTTTGACCCTGAAGACCTGTAGGTCAACGGGGGGCACATTGCTAAAATGTTACCAACGATTGTATTAAAGCTACAGTAGGTTGATTTGAGTGCATATCAAAAATGGAGGCAGGTTAGAGAAAGAGTTGGGGAAGGCTTGAAATATTTCACATGGATACATCACTGCTGAAAATACAATAAAAGATGTTATGCACTGCGCACCTACTTCACTACCTTCCCTTCACTGAAGCGACTAGTGTTTTACTCGACATGAACACTATGAAGCAGTTCCGGCTTGCCTTGCAGTTGAAAAACAGCTGCTGATCAGTTTCATCGCTTTCATGACAATAACAAAGTAGTCGACCACAAGTTTAAGAAACATCTGTTTGACAATCGTAATGCATCAAACTAATGTAATTGCAGGACAGTACTACTCCCTCGTCATGTGTGAATCTATGTGTGAATCTATGTGTGACGGGAGACGCTGCTTTATGTTTTAAACACACCTATGTTCTGCAGTTGTTCTGAATAGGGAGACGACAGGGATATGAAACTGTCAAGTATACTAGCAATCAAATGGTTACACATCTAGGGCTACAAAACTACAAACTGGCACAGACAGGTTTTGCCATCAACGTGCACCCTTATTTTTCTGAATAGTACAAAATTCCCCCCTCCCCCAAACTGTGAGTTTTAAGTTGCACATGTATACTGTACCATCAGTGTCCCTTCTATTTGCTCTGAAATCAAAAGTTTGAAATTCTATATTTGTTCTGTAACAAAGAAATTATTAGCTCTATAGCAAATTTTTAGTCTAGATTAATTGTCGTATTCATATATTTTTTTAACACGTCTTTCCTTTTTTAATTTTTTCTGTAAACAATAAATAAGAGGATAAAACCATTGTAAACAATAAATAAGACCATAAAACTATTGATGCTGCTTGAAGTTGTCATTGGTTCCATTATGTCTTTCAATCCGATTCATGTGCCCCTCCAAATTGCTATAGACTATAAATGGTGGTACATACAGTAGGCCATGCCCCTTCCCAAGATTATGTCGAGCCCTGAGGATGACTTGAGAAAGAAAACACACTTGTCATGGAAATAGGCTTGAAAAAGTGCAAGATTCTTCAAGCTACCTGACAAATTTTGAAAGGGATGATTTTCCATGTGGATATTGAAATACAATGTTGAGTGTCACACATACCAAAACAACACCAGAAGTGAAGTAGAAAGTTTCTCATATATGAATACCCAGGCAACCAGACTAAACCAGACTCCATTTATCATCCAAACAAAAGCTACTCATTGCCTTAGTATATAGGAGACAGGTAAGAGATGATTGGTCAATTAGGGAAAGAAGCACCAGCATAAGTAAAGTTCTAGTTCCTTAATTATCACGGCACCCAGACTAGACCAATCTTTACCATCCCAACAGCTATTTTGTAACAGGGAAAGGAAAACTATCATCCAATTTCAAGTTGTAAAATTTCTCTCAAGATATGAATTCCCATGGCAATCAGACTGGACCAGACTGCACCCTCCAAAACTGCCACGTACGGTATGATAGGGAGAGCAACGCCAGCATTCGATTGGTGTATGTTTGTTTCTCAGATCAACTCCCATAGTTACCGGAACACCAAATTAACGCTCAAATCGACAGTTATAGTGACCGAGTACAGTCAAAAGCCTAATCACACATTCAACCTTGACAGTCGAAACAATCTGTTTTCACAGTACTATTGTGTAGTAAATAAACCACACAATCACCACAATGTACTCTTTTTGCTTCCAATTTTGGCCTCTTTGGGCTGAGAGGGAAAGCGAAGGAAACATTCAAACTAAAACACAGGTGTCCTACTTTCTGTTAGTGTTTTGGTCGAGAAGAAAACATTAATCGGGACGCACGAGCCAAAACATTTGGAGGAAAATTACGTTGTCATGATTGTGTGATAATTTAACTATACAAGTACACAACCAAACTCGATTGTAGGGTGAGGGACCTGTTAGTTCGTTTTCAAAACAGAATGCATAATGCAGATCTGATGACTGTATAATTGTAGGGCATACTGTAGACTACCAGCATTCAGGAACCATGTTTCTTCATCATATAAATTCCCAGGACAACCAGATTAAATTCAAGAAAAATTACCCCTTGCAATGGTTAGTTATTATGTCAAGAGAAAAAGAAACATTAGAAATCAACATAGCATGTTTCTGTAGCAACCAGATTACACCAGTGACATCATCCCAGTAGTTACTGGTAGTGTAGAGGTAAATTCAACACCAAGAAGGCACAACGTTTCATTGGCGGGAGTTGCCATGACGACCAGTTTAGACCACAGCTGTGGCAACTCTCTAAAGATTTGCTGGTCATTATCTACAATGAATTTGATTTGACGGGCCACAGTGCAACTCTGTACCCATTTCTATTTGCTGTATTAAAACTAGAGTATGTACCTACGATTACATTAGATTGTGATTACATTACATTAGATGTGTTGAGAAAGAAAAACGACTATTTTAAAGGTTTCCATGGAGATAAGACCAGCGGCAAAGCAAAGACCTCATTTTCTACTGAAATTAATATTTTGGACATTTTACTACCATTCCAAACCAATAAAAAAAAAAAAAGAAATACATTCCACTGCACAATTGGTCTGTAGCATACAAGTCAAGTTTCAAGAACATTTTTCAGATCATTGTTTTGATTCATTAGAACCGACGATGCAAAACTTCACTGGTTCAAATTATCTTCCGTTCAGTGGCGCATTAATGATGCATTGCAACGGCTTTGCCATTAACGTTGTTGCATTTTGTTTCGGTATTCTTCAATTGCCTACCGTATGAAGCACAACAACCTAACTGAAGTGTTAAAATACCACATATCTTCCCTAAGGGCAGGAACGGAAAGGAACTTTCCCCGTGCGAAGTAGCTTTTTCCTTCGTCTTCCATCTGAGATCTTTCGTGATGGGTAATCTCTTGTAGATTAAAAAGTATGACACCCCAAAGGTAATCTCGTGCCTTAATCCATTACGACAATTCGAAAATTGCTTTCAGGGGAGCAACTTTCGTAGGTTTCCAGGTAAATCAAATAGGTAGAATGATGATGAAAATAGATTCTCACCTGTTATTGTGAAAGGATAAAAGTTCCATGCCTTCTCGGTAACATAGAAATAGTTGCATATCTTCGCTATGAGTCGTTGACTCCAAACCGGTAATCTACTGAAAGGAAAGAACAACCAATCATTAATTAAATGTATTTATATCACAAAAAAAAAGAATGATACAAAATACAAAGCTGCTTGGTTTAGAATGGATTTTTTCCCCACCAGTCAGACTTAATCAATTGTATAGAGGACACACGACGAAGACACTATTTCATGAAATTTGTGATTTTTCCATGAACGTAATAGCAATAATTTTTCTTCTCTTTCCGTTAAATATTATGAATATTTAAATCAAATAACACTTTGGGGTTTGAAAGTGCCAACTACTGACGTACGTACTTGCCCGGATGGAATGATTTAGTCATTGCAATCTTTTCAATCTTTTCTTGAAACAAGGATGACGTACTGATCATTTGGTTACTTCACATCACGTTTCTCATTTTAATATTCCGTAGATATATTTGGAACATTTGTTACAAACATTATCCTCCTAATAACATGCAAAAATATTGTCAATTTTTCATCAGGTACGCACGCATCCACAAAAAATCGTACGTAGATTGTCATTTCTGGTTACCTGGAAACGTATATTCTCTTTTCTGTGAATCTTCCTTTACCGTGGACTGGATCGCAACAATCTTCATTCTTCAGGACTTCGACTCCTTCTCCTGTCTGTGATTGCTCTTCGCTATGTTTGGCAATCATGTACAGCTGACCGACACGATACTGCAAAGAGTTAAGACATGGGAAAGACATGAAGATGAAAAAAAATGTTCAATTAAAAATTAGTACCTCTGCAAAAAGTACCTCTGCACACCTCTACTGTGCCCCCCCCCCCTCCCAAAACAAAACGGTAACTTAACTATCATCTCATCACCATCATCTTCCAATTCTTTCCATAATTTTCTTAACTTCCCATGGCATGAGTTCATTCCTCCCCCATACCCCATCCCCGTGCCCCCTCCCCCATGCTCCCTTCCATGCCCCCCTCCCCCATTCCCCCTCCCCCATGCCCCTCCCCCATGCCGCCTCCCCCATGCCGCCTCCCCCATGCCCCTCCCCCATGCCCCCTCCACCATGCCCCTCCCCCATTCCCCTCCCCATGCCCTCCCCTACTTGGCAGTGATGTGCAGCTGGTAAATGTGGTACGTAAGAAAAGTAGAGGAAGCAGCGTGGGAACACCCAGTGTCAATGCTCAATTAAGATATGCTACAGATGGTTGCGACAAATCCCGAAACTTTACACACTTTGGAAGTTTGTGAGTGATGAGCTTACCTGTCACCTCACAACTCTTGCTGTACTGTGTTTAGATCAAATTACAAAGAAACATTCTACCCTATAAAGCCCAGGGAGTAATTTATTTGGTATCCCATAGCAAAATGCTATGTAAAATGGTCAAATTGCTTCTCATGTGCAAAGTGCAAATATATATATAGCGACTTTTTTTTTTACACAATACACAAAAACCATACAGAGCTTTCAAACCTGCAGCACAAAGTTTGAAGACGAAATATTCCCTGTTAACCACCGGCCACTTCAGATCGATAGTCCCACTCATCCTGCGGACAGTGTTAAATCCATTCGAATCCCATTTACTGGTTTCCACGGGGACAAGCGTTTTGGTGCTCACATTTATCCTAAGTTCCCTTTAGACTTTAATATAATATTCTTCCCTATAACCTCAACAAGTCCACACTCTCCTCCCTAGCTGGTAGATCTGCAACTTTCTAAGTCTGACTAAACAGCAACTACCCTCCCCCCACCCTCTCCTCCCTCCCACCCAGACATCACCCTACAGCCCTATAACCTCAACAACTGATAAGTCCAGACTCTCCTCCCTAGCTGATGGATCTGCAACATTCTAAGTCTGACTAAATTGCAACTACCCTCCCCCCACCCTCTCCTCCCACCCACCCAGACATGACCCTACAGCCCTATTACCTCAACAACTGATAAGTCACCACTCTCCTCTGTAGCTAGTGAGTCTACAACATTGTAAGTTTGACTAAAGTAGCAACTCCCCTCCCCATCCCCCTCCCTCCCCCACCCAGACATCACCCTAAATGTTATAATCTTTCTAAAAAGGCAAGAGTTCCCTTGATAATGACCTGCTTTGGTCATGTAGTACTATATTACAAGAGTCATACAATTTGAAAAGGGCAATATAAACACTATAAAAATTAGGACTGATGTTGACCACCAGTCTGTGACAAACAAAACCTTTACCGCTTTTAATTGTCTTTAAAAGATACGATGAACCAAAATCGAGTGTTAATACACCGCCAGGCACTTTGAAAAGTGAAGTTTTCAGAGCCTCTGGAGGGATATGAATGTCACATATACTCAAGATAAGACTTCACATGTGACTACGAGTGCAATCACTCACATAAAATTTATTAATCATTAAAATTTGATAACAAACATAAGCCATACATCATGTCGCTCTCTTCTGTTTTCTTGCCATTTACCCAATCAGTTCGATACATCTGGTGTCAAATTTAACCCAGTCATTAGGAACTCATTACAAGAGGCCCTCTAAACAGAGAAAGGCACCGCAAGATTAGAATTTAACTTTGTTCATGAGTGAGGCTGTTTGATACTGTCCCCTATACAGTATATATTACTGTATGGTGTCATACAAACTTTTACTTCTATTCCAAAATGCACATCAACACTGAGAGGATAGGTCTGTAAAATCTTTCAAATCTGATGTTTGAATATTAAAGGTTTCCTCAGTTGTATGGATCCAAAAGGATAGTCAAACCTGAAATTTTGGGTATATACAGTATGCTTTAAGCTTGAAAAGGCAATATTAAAACAAAAAACATTTGAAAGGTTACTAACACAATCAACAAGTTTTCAAAATGTAGATCATGTATTAAATAATTAGGTAAAACTGTTAAACGCTCTTGAAAAATCGAGAAATATTACTTTGGACACTGTGGTATCTTTATAATTTAGTGCATTCCCCCCTTCCCCCCTCTATTTTAAGCCATATAACCATGACTATATTCCAAGTTGAAGACTGGATCATTATTGTGCAATGACTAGTTATTTAGTGGTAGATAAAGTAATGTTTGTCAACATGAATGTTTGGTTACCATACCAATTAATCATGTTCCAACCAGACAGTGTACCCATTTCCTGGAAGGGTCATGAACATATCCTACCAGCATTCATTCTCTTCAACACTGAACTGTTTTGAAGAAAACTAGTAAACACTACTGCATGTTGTATTATATATAGCTATTAAACTCTCTCCATTCTGTCTATATCCCACCAAGCATATTATTAGATAGTTTGACACCCCTCCAATATATTTCTGATAATCAACATAATTATAGTGGTTATACACAATCTAACTACTCCTAATTGAGCATTTACGGTAGTGTTTGTACACATAATCCTCAGTATTTCATTACCATATAAGTTTCTAAAATGCACAAAGTTGTCAATGTTCAAACTCAAAAGTACACAAATTTAGTCCCCACTATGCTCGTAGCCAAAAACGTGAAGTTTATTTTCGGATACTTTTCGTATAATAATATAACACCAAGAAATCTGACCGGGCACCACTGTAGGGGACACTTGAAATTCAGTTGAGCATCGACACGTTTTTTCTATATTATTACATGGAGTGTTTTTTCTTTCTTTTCTAAATTTGGGACACATCTGAAAATATTGTGTAATATGACACATACAGCTCCAAAGAAGTTTTTGAAAAATATTGATTTCTGTTAACGTTGCTCTTGACGTCACCAAGACCAAGATCGTATGTCTTAACAGAACCGGAGAAACTGGAATTTCTCTGGAATGTCTCTAGAGCAAAGGGAAATTTATGTTTAACAGAACCAACTTTGATTTATGCTTCCCATAAAGAATTGTTCCAATGACATCTCTATGATAACTAAGGGGTTGTTTACAATCTCCTTATTTAACCCTATGTAAAAGAATATCTAAACTCCACCAAGCATAGTTTGTTACTTATTGAAGTTATTTCTGTAGGTAAAGTGAGAATTTGTTTTTTAACTAGCTAGTGTACAGTACGAGCAAGCCTTAATAATGGCAGGGAAACATCCATGTCTTGCATTTGAACATTCTATGGATTGGACCGATGGAGACAGGTGAAAATCATAAAACTTACTGGTTTATATATTTACGAGTGACGAGCTTACCAGTCTCCTCACAACCTAAGCACCTCATTCTACCGTGCCTAGTATGCCCTGGTAATTTTTTAACACTGTGCACCCTCAACGACCGGCTCCTCCAGTCGGTGCCCTTCCTTCTCATTCTACCATCCAAAGTGTTTACACATGCATTTTCGTAGTGGATACCAAATCTTACGGAAATTGCCCGGAATACAGTGGATTTTTACCTTCTATACATCCTTTGGGATTTCAGAACGGTCCATGTTTTGCATTTGAACATACTATGGATTGGACCGACGGAGACAGGTGAAAATACATTTCAAAACACGAAAACTGCTTTGGTTCATTTCGGATCTATGAATCTTCCTTCTAAACAAAGCTCATTTGTTTCATACAGTGTTTACAGTGCTTACTAATTTTTGTTCTT
Organism: Apostichopus californicus; assembly: GCA_020650975.1. Lineage (NCBI taxonomy): Eukaryota > Metazoa > Echinodermata > Holothuroidea > Aspidochirotida > Stichopodidae > Apostichopus > Apostichopus californicus. The sequence goes on from JAIPMN010011302.1 coordinate 30,793, forward strand.
CAATAAACTTATTTTGGGTTTATAAAGTGCAGCGAGTTGAATCGCCCCCTTGTAATTTACAACACTACACACCCTTCGTAATAGGTAATTCCAAAACGAGAACTACATCCTGAGTTTCAAGTCACACTCAATTATACAACAGTCACTCCATTATCCTGACAACTACTTGATGATATCTTGAGGGGCAAAGCAATCATCATCTATCTCCTGGATCCATCATTTCTGAAATCGAAGCTACTGTATATAGAGGACGGCGCGTTTGTCCTACATTTCACAACCCTGATGAACTTACATACTAAGTGCTTTGACTTCTCTTTGTATATACTGTACAGTACTTACAGATCATCATTAAAACCAAACTAATCATTCGTGGTCCAAAAATGAAAAAAGAAATATATAAAAACATATAAATTCCAACTACTGTACTTGGCATATAATTTTCATTGCTATTATGATATTATAAAAAGGTGACATGTCTGATATATACTCGCTTCATTGGAGATTGGAGAAGTGAACATTTTATTGGCAAATAGTAATGCACACTCACAAAAGCTACTTTTTTTTCTTTTGTTAACTGTAGTGATTGTTTGTCACAAGCAACAATCACCTCCAAATTTCAACCTTTTATTTGATGATGTATTATGGATAAGTCTGGCAGGAAAGTGTAATGGACACAAGCCCCCCCCCCATCCCCACCCCCCCCCGCTCCTCAGTGTAACACATTTACAGCAGTGTATTTGTTGCCACGTGTAGAGTTTGCTGCAACTCTACGCCACAATGAGTCCAGCCACAACGAGAATGATCCAATTTATATATCGACCCTAATCCTTCTTTTCTCCTCATTCAATTTACATTCATACCTAGTCAAGGTCATGTGCCAAACTATCAGTTATATTTTGGAGTTTAATTAACAAAAAAAATTAAAAAAGCTTTGACGTCATACCCTGCACTAGAGTTATTGTGCTCCATACAATAATGTTCGTCCCAATGGTTATAATACAATACTTTTGGTGTATTATGAAACAGCGTAAATTGAAACAGCTGTGTAAGAAGTTTTGAAACATAAATCCAGTCAATCATACTGGGTCTCCCAAAATTGGAAAGGTTTTTTGTTGCAAATTAAACTTTGTACAAATTGGAAATAAAAGACTTCAAGTAGGGAAATATTTTGGTTACCATGTGAATCATTTTTTGACTTTTTATTCATTCGCAGAAAGTGCATTGAAGAAATCTTATGAGCTTTCCATTACCTCATCTTGGCCTTTCCCAGAGTTAAATCCTGTGAAGGACGAGATATGCTGACCTTCTATTTGTTTTGTAGGTACTGGACAAGACGACCTAACAAATTTCATTAAAATAAATTCATACACGAGTGCAAAGATGACAATGAAGGTTGCTATCTGTGCAAACTTCTTATTTGCAGCGTATTTGCGACTTACAGTATCTCTATTCAAGAACACGACTTTAACTCTAATTAGGCTGAACATTTTTTGGACTTTGTTTAGTAGTTGCTTGGACTTTGCATAGTAGGTTCAACATAAATACCTTTGATTGATTAATTAATTAATTGACTATTACTGTAGAGTGTAGACACATTTTTCATGTTTAATATTCAAAATGTAGCATTATAATTTTATAAAAGTACACCAACTGAGTACCTCAAAAAGTTAAAATTTTAAGCTTGTTATGTTTGCAGCATACATCTGCTGCGAACAACATTCAGGACTAATATAGCACAAAAAATGAAAGCAAATTACATTATTGGTACAGTTCTATTAATAATTATCAGATAAACCAATATATCTCACAATCTAGGAATCAAGGACTTTTTTCGGGGTTTTCCCAAAAACTGTTTTTGTTCGTGTACTTACAAGGGATCATGCTAACAACATGCGCAGCAATCTTCCAATGAACTCTTCCATAAATTACGTACTTTGTGAAATTGCAAGAATAGTCCAGAGGAAAATGAATGAGTAACACTATCGCGGTGAAATTTTTATACAACAGACTCCGTACTGTGCAAACTGTAGTATTGTCAAGATATTGATAACTGAAATTGTCACAGATTGTGCAATAGGTGAACTTGAAGCAAACAGGTGTGATGTCATAGTTGCACTCTTTTATTTTCCACTTTTATTATTTTGATCATGGATTTGATAGGGTTCCAACTTTAAAATGAACAGTATACCAATGACTGTATTGTGTTCATATTTAGATTTTACAAAATTTTGAAGTAGGAAATTGGATGTAAATATTTAACACAAGTTCACCAGGATACCTAGTAAATACATTTTACTTCATCTGTTAAATATCATTTTTTCTCTATCCTCTTTAAAGGCAACTTTTATTAATCCTAATTATTCTATAAAGTCAAATAATGGTGATTCAACTTTCAATTAGATGGAACCATGACAAGTTTAACGCTGGTCATCTTACAAGCATTGTCTACAAAGGAGACACTGTATCTTCCTACTTTATATTTCTCAATGTCTGCCAATGATTTGGAGGGTTGGCAGTACTTGAAACCTCTTGGAAATACTATTGAAAACTTGAATCCATAATTTAAATCAACAGGTTCAAATATGAAGCTACATCTTTGGATTTGAAGTTAGTTTAATAAGGGTCAGTGACTTACATCGTTTTCACTGCCATATGGTGGAATAGATGTGAGGAAAGATGCAAATTGTGCAAAATTTATGATTTCATAATAATTGTAGGTGCTATAGGAAAGAGGAGTTTATGACTACTGTAGATACTAAATACATAACTATGATTATCACTTCCCTGTATCTCAAGGAGGAAATGAGTAAAACACAAAAGGCAGAAAATAAAACATTTTGGGAATCTAATTCTCTCCCC
>JAIPMN010011303.1:7502-18835 GCA_020650975.1 Apostichopus californicus
TGGATTCATCACATGCAGAATTGAATCGCTAGTGTGTTAGCTCCAGGATTCGTAACCTGTGCTGCGAACCATGTGCTAGCTCCAGCTCCAGTTATTCTGCATGCTACATATTACGATCTTAAACACAAATTCGACTTAGATTCGAAACAAATAGGCCTATTTGATAGAGCTGTTGTGGGGGAATAATTTTGATTATAGGTTGTGCATTTTGTCTGCAAAAACGACAAAAAAAGTGAACTAAGATTTGGGAAAAAGTGGGGGGGCAGATGCCCCCTCTTGCCCCCCCGTAATCCCGCCCATGGGTTCGATGTTAATAATAGCAAAAATGTCCGTTTTTCTTAATCGGAAAAAGATCCAGTATTCATACAGTAATAATAGCAACAATAAAAGCAGGGCGGAGCGACCTTCCCTTCCCCTCCCCCCTCCCTATACTAGGGTCCCTAAAATCTAGCTGAGCACTGGTTATAACAAAAACAAAACCACATCTGTGCAACAAGGTTGTGCTAAATATTTATGTCACTAAGTTCAAGTAATATTATACATCTCAACTTTTCAAATAATTTTCCCAGGTAAAGATTACATTTGCAAAAATATTCCTGACAAATATTTACACATTACATTAGAAGACAAAGATTTGCATCAGTCATGAAGTTGTCAAACCTGTCAATATTCACTTTGACATCTTAACAATGTTTATTATGATTAATTGCCCTTTTACTACAACTTTGATGAACATGAATGAATGATCGTGTTCACATAACCTGTGCCAATACAAATAACGCAAAGGTTAATTACCAAAGTTAATCAACCCTGTTTTAGATTCCAATGCCCTGAATAGAAATTAGCTAATATTGCTTTTCCCTTTTCTATCTTTTACTGTTTTTAGTCCAATAAATTTCAACTGCCTCGGTCGGGAGTCCTGGTCTCTTTATCTGTCCGTACATATATGTATTGCCCCACGCAGGGCCATTTGGATTGTCTTAATAAAGGAATCAGAGAAATTTGTAAAATGATACAGACCCAACAAGGCAGAGAGGTTTCTATTTCATATCACTGTACACAGGGCATTCACTGTACAACACTGCAGATGGTGTGAGATGAGAAATCGACAGTTATGGAAACACCATAGTATGCATTCAAGGAGCTCATAACATGCTATAGTAGAGTATTATGTTGACTGTGAGTGAATAGTTTTCTCTGTGTATAGTAATTAAGTAGCTAGCTATATATAATATTTAAAGAAAAACATGTGCCATGTAAAATGATACAGAACCAACAAATGAATGAACACTATATTGAACAGTTTTTCTCAACCATTCTACTGCACTGTACAATTGGTTAACTTCCAAGACCAAACCATTTCAGTGAACTGGATCATGTCACAATCACACTTACTAAACTTTACCCTGCATAATCACAATGTTTGAAACCCTGCCACCAGGCCCCAACGGTCCCTAAATTTTCTTGTTTCTGCTGTCAATGCCATAATGAGAAGCCATAAATATGCGTGGGGAATATTTGCTAGCAGATTAAAGGAAGGTAGGGAGAAATGCTTACAACATGAAACCACCCAGTGGCTGGAAAACATCTTCGGGGGAATAAAGACAATTATTTCTATTTGATAATATTGGTGTTAGGAAAGTATGTTTGATAATATATGAAAAGCTTGATTTTCACTGTACATAGTCAACAAAGGCAGTTGTGGGTGATCAGAAACAAGAGCTTATCTGCTGTTCTACTAAATAGGTGCTGTGTGTACCTGACCTACTGTTCCTATACATATTCTTCTATGTGACTTTATAGTGAAACTGTGATCAGGCGATCTAATTTTCTTCCCAACTGACGATGGACCAGCAAACACCAAATGCTCCACCCCCTCAGTCAGTCAGTCCAAACATATTTTTTTCCCTCTCCTTCTCTCTTCACCCTTCCCAAACCTCACCCCAGGGCACCAGAACCCTTCTAGAAAATCACAGCATTATATTTTGGAACGAACAAGACCCTCAAGTGTAGCTCTTTTCTTACAAGAAAATCCTAATTAAATACAACAGTATGAGCCAACTTATCAAATTTATATCTACCCTTGAAGATAGGATCAACTCACAATGTTCTAATTCGATAAGAAATTTCATGAAATCCAAATAAAAGGGATCGAGACATGCCAAAGAAAACCCCTCTTTCTTCACCTTCGGTGTTACGAGCATGACTGAACTTGTCTCTCATATCATGATATTTCTCAAACTATGGGGAGCAAACAATTTGAATTTCACTTGTGGCCTTGACGATTCAAAGTCTGATTTTTAGTCAAGCATAATAATGCACTAGATGCACTAATTGAAGGCGAGATAATCAAAGAGCAAATATATAATTTGGTTATTTTTCTTTGGCAGACAGATCACCGTGTCTACAAATTTAACTGCAGATGTGTCAGTGTAGTTGCATTTACATGACCCTAACCCCGAAAGACAGGATTCACCTGTTACATGTTCCCTTGGAATATTCACACGAAATGTCTACAGTCCATGCAATCATTAAGTTTTTGCAAGATAAAGTTGAACCATAGCTAACTTCCTCCGTTAATAAACCTTTCCTAATTCCACCAATCAGTAAAATTGCAAAAAATCCTGTTACTTTTTAAGTCGATAAAGAATCTCGCTCGGAGATATTTGAAGCAAGGCTGGTTACTTTTCAACACAGCTAATTTATAAGAGAAAGGTCTCTTGACTCAAAGAAAATCACAACCTAGAAACCCAAGTGGATATTCCTGGATTTGAAATTCTGTGAACACATAGGTTAACTTAATTCCTGAACGGTAGGCTCATGAAGAGGAGAAAGTGGGGGGGGGGGGGCGGAGGGGAGGGTCCTGGATGTGGGATATAGGAGGTGCGGTGCTTTTAAACGTTACTGATACAGTTGGTAAGGTAGGTGGGAAAGTGCCTTAGAAGTAGACTGGAGACAGGTGCTGTATGAGATAAATTGTCATTACTCTAGATAAATGATCAAGGTCATTGGAAAATATAGAAACAGCTAGTGACAACTTTCAATTCATGAGAAAATTTGCCATAGAGCAACAGGCTGCAAATTTGGATAGATTTTTGTACTGAATTTTTGGTACATATGATCTCTCTCTCTCTTCTCTCTTTTTCTCTTTCAGGGATGAGCCTGGGGTAAAAAAAAAATCACGGAACTTTGCAAAAATTGCGGTATAGGCTCCAGTTTGCATATGCTACAGTGTGTTAGGATAATAGTTTTTGTCCCCCTGCAGGTTGGTTATCCATAGGTAATGAGAAACATGCGAAGGACCGATCAAATGATACAACGCTGTTGTTAGATATGCATTGAGAGGTGTAAATCTTGAAGGTAGAAAATAAATCACGGATATTCCGCAAATTCGCGGAAAAGCTCATGCCTGCCCTTTCATTATCATCAAGTCCACTAAACAGTTTCTTCAAATCATCCCAATTCGGTTGTTTGAGTTTTCACAAGTGACATTACACTTCTGAACTCTATCAGTGTACTTTACCTACAATACATAACTAGCCTATAGAGTTACACCTGATAACTAGTGAGCACTGTGCTCCTGCTAACCCTGCACTTCCAGGTCAAGGCTCACCACTTCTTCTTTCCCCGATTCTACCAATTCTTCAAGTCTGTCAATTAATTTTTTGTGACAGATTTTCATTGTCAAATGATATCTCTCCTTTGCACTACATTGTGGCGCCTCTTAAAAAGTTTAACTCTAGTCGGGCAGATACATGAGTAAGACAGGCTGCAAGTGTTAACTGATCAGGTAACTTAATTAAAACAAAGTGTTTATATGAATATTCAACAAGCATTATTGTGTCAGCAAGTACACTGTAGTTCACTTTGGAAGAAGGCAAGCAGTACAATTTGAAAATGACACTATTAGCGGACACTTCTCTGAAGACCTCTTCATTTCTAAGGTTATACTGTAGACAAGGGTGGCCACTGACATGGCACCTACATGGAGAGTCAGGTCGAACCCCCAGGGAAATTATGTCTATGAGCCTCTTTTTGAGAATACACTAGTCCTTTATCACAAAGTTTCTCCAGTCACCTCCACTTTTTCTGGCCCCCAGATTGATCCCTCTCCCCAGAGCTGTAACTCTCTGACCATCTCTTCCCCCCCCCCTCCCCCTTTTATCAGGACTTGACGCATCCCCTTGAGGGATGGCAGGACAAGTTTGGTTGCTAGTAATGAAACATGTTTCACTGAATGTGAATCATTTGTAGGCCTTGGTTACATAATTTAGCTTATAAAAGTGTACAGAAATATATAAGTACAATTTCAATATAGTTTATGTAGCTTGAAAATGTTGTATGATCTGTAACAAAATTGTCAGACTTGCTTGCACAGTAATAGGTAAATGTGTACGTACATTCATATAAGAATGCCAGTGCAGTAGTACTTACACAAACTGTAGAGTTTCAAAATTGTGTAGCTGCCCTGTAGGATATGTCAACATTAAACGTTGATTATTTATTTTTGCTTCAAATTCTTAGAAATGCGAGAGATACATACTGTATGTCCGTCAAGAGCTCGTACCGAATAGTGGTTAATGCACTGAATTGCCGGACTGTCCGGCCTAAAGCCGGACGTCTGACCACCCTATCATAGACCAATGTCATGTACCAAAGATCTGATTACATTCTCAGAATTATTATTATCTTCACTCACAATAATTTTGATGTCACTAACTTTTCAATTAAAAATACATTCATGACCACAATACACGTTTTTTTTTTTTTAACTTTTTCATTTCCAATATATATAGACCTAGAGATATTTCTTTTAAAGACACACACTAAAAAGTAATAATAATAATAATAATAATAATATGAATAGACTTACTTCAGTCACTTTTTCTGGAAGTCTCCACCCCCCAGTTCTAACATGATTCAGGTATTGTCCACTCATGGTTAAATATATCCTGAATTCAGACTTGTAACAGTCAGGTGTATAGTCAGGATAGTACAGGTAGCTATGTAATGTATACAGAAATAGAAAAACTGATCCTCACCACTGCTATGCACAATGGCAATGAAGCAGATCAACTAAACAACGTGCGGAATTGTCATAGAGTCGCTCAAACCTGCTGCAAGAACCTGTAAAGTTAATTTGGCAGAGTAGCTCCGTCTGTAGCCGCCACCGCAGTGACAAGTAACAAGTCAAATAAATAGTTCTGGGAACCGGGTAGATTTATGTCCAATTCCAAAATGTTCAACAGATGTAGTCGATGCTGTGGGAGAACCTATCTAATCGAGGAGACGATAAAATATGCATTACATTGGAAGAGATTTTGTTTTTTTGGGGGGGTCTTGGAATAAAAGAAAGTATGAAGATAAATCATCTACTCGGGATGAGCGCAGTTAATTATCATTAGTCAAAGCTCGGCTTCCCCTTTAGATCCTTGCATCGACACCGATCTCTAAACACGAACTAAATTAAACATTCATAGATCTTCCAATCCAAGGCTAAAATGCACATGCACTGTGTTTGCCGCATTCACTCTTGTTCGACATTGTCGGGAAATCAATCTTGTAAAATACACATTTTAGAATATCCTCGAAGAAGGAAACGTAGCTGAGGAGAAAGACAACTTCCAACCTGTCTGCCCGGGTTTAAAATTCTGTGATTTTTAAAAACCTACTTGTCACTGTTGAAGTGTTTTTATGTTGTTTTATTTGGTTTGGTTGTTCGGCTGTGGTTGTTGTTTATGGTTTTTTTCTTACTGTTTTGAGGAAGATAGCAATATATCTAACTTTCAATCATATAGCATTATACTGCTCATGATCCTACACATGATAATATATTGTTAGAACATTCACAAGAACATTCACAAGAACTAACAGTATCAATTTACCAGTCACTAGACTTTTTGATCCGCAAGTTAGCACTTCCCACTGGTACGTAATTGGTCACGTATCCCTCCACATATTGACAATCTTCACTCCTCAGTCTGGGAGTCAAGATTATGCACTCCAATCCACTGATAGTCACAATTGTTACGGTTAAACAACTCTTTCACATCAAATCCTATTAGGAGAAGTTTTTCAGGTTAACACAGCAAATATGCTTCAAACCGTAGCCAGAACTTGGAAGTCACAGCTGAGCGTATCAATTCCTTTTTCGCTGAAATCGATCAAAGATTTCATTCTTTCTACATGTACTTAATTTATAAATAGTATTTTAACACCAGAAAGTCTGTCAGGCTCATTAATATATGGTAAAGATGGATTTCCCTGAATCGAAAACTACTGTGCGATATCATGCGATAGGCATTGAACAAATTGGTGAGTGTATTTTACCCTTGATATTTCAATTTAATAACAACACCACACCATACCAGGTACAAACGTAGGCATTCACTGCTGTCGGCTCCCACTGAAGTTCATCCGCCACAAGCAAATGACACACTTTAAACCTCTCTCAGATTAGATTATGCAGAATCACCTGACTGTAACTGACGATATACTGCTGCAATGTACCAAAATTTCTATCGCACACCTCGCGATGAAATTGTGGTTCTTCCGCAACAAATAAGTTACTGCACATGCCATTGCATGTAGCTCTCGCAGTAAAAAAAAAAGAAAAAGAGACGCTTTAATTCAACACAAACCAATAATGGGTCTTAAGGTATAACATATACAAATAGCATGTTACAGACCTTAATGCCTTAAGCCAACACACAGACCCCAAAAAAAAAAAAATCTTGTTATTATTCAGACAACTGGCCACTAACATGCTTGACAATGATCCACGGAGATAAATTAATAACTAGATGAAACTCCAGCGAGACATACACTGCTAGGAAGACAAATAGTACAAGCAAAGTATGAAACGCCTCGTTCCCGGCTCCCTTACCGAGCTATATATGTTCGATGACGCTCTGTTAATATTAAGTATTGATTGGGCAAAAAGACCTCCTAATACACTCACACGTCAATATGCAACAGGTGCCTTTCAAGATAATACAGCAAACTTTAATAAGCCCAACGAGGATTGCTTCTTTTTTTTTTTCCCCTTTCAACAACAAAATTTTTCAGAGAAAAGATGCAAAATTAAGCTGGGAAACTGATGGGTAAAAATGGTGTAAGTACATCATCAATATAAACTGGGTTAACATGACATCTTATCAATACTATCATTTAAGATGGGACTTAATAAAATATATAAGTTATGTTTATCATAGAAGGGGAGCTGTTAGATATTATTCTGATAGAAATATGACAGCAAAAAAAGCTTAATTACTCCTGTAAAGATCTGATTTACAACCAGAGCATGGGTTGGGTATTTGAACATATAGCATACATATGTGCTATGTTCAAATTCTCAACCCATGAAAAACCTGTGAAAAATGCACATTTTTTTATGCACTGATATTGTACCTCCCAGTATGCACGATGCATCGGTACTTCAAATTTTCTAGGACAGATACTCTCCAATCAACTGAAGCATACCATCATTCCTGTCATTTTGTTCTGTTTTTCTCTCCTTTTTTGTCCCCCCCCCCCATCCCGCCCTTACATTTTTATATTTGCTTATGTATTAGTTTCTAAAAAAGTTAAGTTAAGAGAAGCTAGGTAGAATTTGTCTTTGTACAGTACATTCAAAATACCAAAGAAGGAGGTTAAATACAAGAAAGTAAGGAACATAGGGAACACAAATAACAATGCTATATTGGACAATAAATATAGGGAAACTTTTGTAGCAAGATACGTCTGCAATGTAAAGTCTAATGCTAGTGAAACAGAATATGAACTGGGAATTGTTTATCTGATCAGATCAATTGTAAATATTACATAGCAAGATGGCAAAAATGGTTAAATTACTACCCAGATAAGGATATACCTCACACAGAGGCTTTATACATAATAAAATGAAGCCTTTTTGAGATGATCATTGTTCTTACATTGGCAAAAAGTTCTAGTCATACCTTGTTGAAATCAAGAATATTCCAGAATAATCCAGAATAAATAAGTTTAAGAATATAAATAAGATACCAAAAAAGCCCTTATAAAGACAGTAAACCAATAACATAGGTAGGAAGTGTTAAAAGGTTACCAGATCGTTCTAGGCACGTTAAAGCGAGAGTGCTAGGTTGTGGTGAGACACGTAAGCGAGGAGCGAAGTAAATATAAGGGTACCATAAAAAATTCTAGAGTTGGATTTATGAAGTACAGTAGATCAAGGAATGAAAATAAAAAAAGCACAGATTAACACAAAATAGAGATCGACTAGATTTTAACACGTCAACAAGTGCGCAAGGACAGGATTTCCTACCTAAATGGTTTTAAGTAACTTGATACGACGGTTAAAGTAAATTTGAAATTAGGTAATGAATGCAAACGAAACTCAAAGTTACCTACATATTACCAAATTTAGCATCTGAAACTGGGAATAAAGTTCGTTGTCCGTGACTGTTATTGATTTATTGCAAGAGGGCTCTGTATACATGTACAGTTAACCACATGATTAGAAAAGTTGTCAATTAAGTACAGTGTAGCATCAACTGCTACTGTACTTGCAAGGTCAACTGAATCTCAGATATAGTCATCGATGCTGTACTTTGTGGTCATCTAGGACCAGGAATGACCAGATGTCATTAAATGGTAAGGTATTGCTTTGAGTACCACATCTAAAATTCTATATAAAAAAACCTAAAAATTCTTAAATTTTACACCTTTGTGAATCTGGGATTTGCTGCTGTATGGTTAAACTGGGATGGATCTATTAAAATGATTCTGCCTAAATTATGCTTCAAACAGCCATCATCTTGTATCATTTTTGTAATTTGGTGCTGATTAATTGGGCATGGCAATTAAAGGAGAATAACCTGGGACAGAACTGCAGATCTCTGTGTAAAAGATTTACAAACATTTCTAGAACCAGCTAATTTAAAATATATAAAACTCCTGCAAAACAAAATAAAAAAGTTAATTAAATCTTATTTGACATCAAACTGATTTCTTGGACCCATCACCCACCCGGTGAAGAATACATTGGGTTTAATATAATTAAGCCAAGATCTGTTTATACTGCAACTGCACAGTACATTGTATGATGGTACGTTCGGCAACATATCCTGGAAATATCAAAATACGGAAGCTTGCATCTGAATTGATGATGCAGTCCTCTAATAAGCAGGATTACTTTGGTTGATAAGTTTGATCAATCTTACCAATGTGCACGATGTCATATCTCACTTCCTACTGTATTATTTATGAGTGGGAGAAGAGAAAATTCCCATCACAGGGGCAAATATACACTTACTCTTATATCATACTTTCTTCAAAATAAAAACATAAATTATAATGTTCTGTATTATAAATTGTTTCATGAATACAGTCCAGACATACACCTTGAGTATACATACCATATATACTACTATTATATTCCCTTCCAAAACCTTCTGTGCACTTTTATAAAATGGCATCAATCAAAAACTGTCATTTTAGCGGTTCATTATTAAACTGCTTCTATTTCATCTTTGTAACCGATGCCTCTAAATTCCAGAGGCCCTACCAGGATGGTATAATTTTAGCAAATAAAGAGATAAACATACTTGTGTAATTAAAGTTGTGTTTGAAAATTCTTACCTAGGATTTTGAAGAACTACATAATACACTATATGGTACTGGTTGAAGGTACCACCTAGTCTGTAGGCATACTGTATTACTGATGTAGCTGGTTGCTTGTACAGTTAAATCAAACGTGAAAAGTCCACAACTAACAAAACTAAAAATAGCAATCCACACACTTTGAAAGGTGGAACGAGAAGGAAGGGCGGTGACCGGTGGAGCGGGTCATAGAGGGCGCACAGTGTTAAAAGGTTACCAGGACATTCTAGGCACAGTAGAATGAGGGTGCTAAGGTTGTGGGGAGACAGGTAAGCGAGGAACAAAGTAAATTGTAAATTACCACAGTAGTAGCTTGCCAAACACGTGATAACAGTGTCTAACATCATGCACAACATGGGTGGGATATGGCCAAGCCTTGACCAATCCATTTGTCTGCTATATATAATCATATTCACCAAACAGGCTGGTCTAACTAGCCCAGTCACTTTACACAGTGTTAAAAAGGTTACCAGGACATTCTAGGCAGTGGCGGAGCGTCCATACAGTCAGGGGGGGCAGATGCCCCCCCTGACGGACTCAAATGGACTGCTGGCGCCCTTTTCAGCTTTTTACCACTTTTTACTTATTCGCGATTATTGACTTTTTTTATTGGGCTCTCATCTACCTATTGACATTTGTCACATTATCTGCAAATTAGCAAGGCCCAGAAAGGGTCATTTCCGGCGATCTAGGAAGTATCTTTACTCAAAAAAATTCTGTACGCTACGCGCCAACCTGTGGTGGTGCTCCGCTTAGATAGTGTCAAAAGCGCCCCTACATACCATTCTCGCCCCCCTGACTAATACCCCCAAGGGCGGCGGAACCGGGGAGCACAGGGGGCACGTGCCCCCCCCACTTTTCCTCAGGTTAAAAATGTGCCCTTTTTCTACATAAAAAATTCTAAATAAAGAGTTTACAAAGCGAAACCCACGTCGAATGAAATATTTCGGGAAGTTCTAAATGTTTACTACCATAGGCGTAGGAGCCCAATTTGATTTGGGGGGGGGGGCTGTAACGACATGCCCGAAAAATATTACCAAAATTTTTCGCGCGCTCCGCGCGCGTTCAACATGTTATTTTGCATATCATAAAGACATGCGTCGGTAAATACATCGCATGCCAATAACATACAATCATTTGCCGTGTTATTACCCTTCCATATTGGTTATAATTATTGGGAAAGTCGTTACAATAATAATGATGATAATAATATCAGTTTAACCATTGAAAAACACATAGCAAAATATTTTTCTTTCAGTAGGTGCCCATAAAATTCTCAGCATATTGCCCGAATTTTAACAAAAAATTTTGGTTGGGGGGGCTGCAGCCCCCCCCCCTGCCTCCTTCGCCTATGTTAACTACCACAAGGCTTCTAACATTCTAACAAAGTGCCCTTCGACGTTGGTGCCCCCCCAGATTAAAAGTGCTTCCGCCGCCCTTGAATACCCCTAGCTCCGCCACTGATTCTAGGCACGGTTGAACTAGGGTGCTGAGGTTATGGGGAGACAGGTAAGCGAGGAGTGAAGTAAATAGCCCAGTCTCTCTTAATTTAAACAAGACAGGCAGATTAATTCTTACCTCATCCTGTATGTCCACATTGTTTATCTTGCGTAGTATTTCCTTTGCAGCATATGTATTCCCATTAGTGATGTGTCCGAATAGGACACCTGTCCGACTAGCTAGCGACATGA
>JAIPMN010011306.1:0-36954 GCA_020650975.1 Apostichopus californicus
TTCTCGCCATTCTTAACACAGTCAGCTGATTAATCAAGGCCACCGAGATGTCACCCAAGACTGCCCTGGGGTGTTTATAATGAAGGCATCACTGAAGCTACTGTCACTGTATCCCTCTCAAGATTGCAACATAGTCCCCATTAAAGCTCGGTGATAAAAAAATATATATAAATATATAAAAAATATATAAAAAAAAAACTGCTTGTGGCTTGGCTTTACAAAAAAAGGCTGCTTATCTTCCTAATTAACTCGAACTCTAATCAAAGTGAAATCATGCAGAAATGAGGATGTGTTTTCTTCCCCGGCAAAAGCTGTAATTTACTTGGCAACGGTTATTACTTATGTACAGCATAATTTTACTTGCACAGCTAACAACTCCCTGCTTTATGGGGTTTGCATTTTTTATAAGTCAACGTCGTCGTTGCATGTAGCTGCTGCTGCTGCTGCAGTCGTTTACAATGGGGTTTATACTCCGAGGGTAGCCTCCCTAATATTCATTTTGCATTTGTTCGCAGCGCTGGAGAACAAGTTGCCGATAGACACGAAACACGAGACGAAGACAAACCCGAGAGATTGACACGTTGAAGTGGATGCAATTGTTGCTAATGCAGGAGCTTAACAGGAAATTTACAGACATAGTGTACACACTATTTATAATACATATATATATACACGTGTCTACAGACAATATTGATAATTTACAGATTTATTCGGTCGTCTTCGTCGATTTGACAATCACCGATAGAACTACCTAGCAGTTAATTGATCTGCTTTGCCAATCAGTATGTTTGCATGTACAGTCTGTGTCTTCCTTATGTACATGCAATAATGGAGTTATAAACTATACTATTACTGCAGCTACCAGTGGTTTGTATGTAATTAAGACACCGGAGCAGACACGTTATTTACTGACTTCTAGCTCCACTACTTCCATCTGATATATAAGTTATATACTACTCTTTGTTTTGCCAGTACTGGTAACCAATCTGTACTAGTATCATTTATTCATTCGTTGATGTGCAGTGGCGTAGGAAGGTACTTTTGAGTGGGGGGGCTGAAGACTGATGGCTGGCCTGGGGGAGGGTCTAAGGGGAGGGGGTGTCCCCCTCCCCTTTGGAATTTTTTTGCATTTCCAAGTGGCCTCAGATGCAATTTGGTGCAATATAGCACACTTCAACACCCGGCCACTCCATTTTGTAAATAATTTTGCATTTTCACCTGGCCTTAGATGCAATTTGGTGCTCCAAATGAGATTTTTTTTCTCATTTGGAAATGAAAAAGGGGTTTTCTGACTTGCGGAGCGGGGGGGCGGAATGATACTTCCGCCCCACCATATTTTTCACTGGGGGGCTGGTGCCCCCCCAGCCCCCCCGGTTCCTATGCCCTTGTTGATGTGTAAGAAACTGTGCCCATGGATGGAATGTCATATAATCTTGAAAGTTTAATTTTATTTGGATTGAGATGACCATATCGGTGCTGTTCCACCAAAAAAAGAAAAAAAGAAAAACCGACAGTTAATTTATGTCATAATAGCTAGCCCTTTAGCATGCAGACTCGCCAAGGTTCACATACCATGAGTACCAAACTATAATTGTACTGAGAATAATTAATTAAAATACCTTCGGGGAATAGTTTCATGTTCAAATTTCGTGAAGCAGTTAATTTTGATGGCTCTGACCTGAAAGGGCTTATAAAATGCTATGGTTCCTAAGTGTTGAAAGAAAATATTGCTATACATCTTAAAACTTGTATTAGAGCAACTTGACCCTTTTTGCATAGCATTTAGCCATGCAATGCCAGGTATGAGTTATTATCTGATCTGGTATCGTATACATAGGAATATATACCAATCAAACTAGCTTATTTGCTATTCACAAGTATTAAAGAGAAATGTAGGTATTAATATTCCAATATTTTTGTACACAATTTTGAAGCTGCAAAATGTGTTCACCAAGTTACATACTCTCTGAAGTACATTTTATCAAAAGGTAGAAAGGGGACTACCAACATGAGCTAATGACATGACCAATTATCTAAGATATGACATCGCTGCTTTTCTTTTTCTGATGCGGTAATTCCAAACAATCATGCACTGTAGATGTTGTAGTCTTGAAAACCTCGCAGGACTTAACAGATGTATATACTCTTACGCCAGTGCTGCTGATCCACCAAATGTTTATGTGAAATGGATAAATGGACTTGACACAGAGCTGACGTATATATATAAGCCTAGATCTGGACTGCACTATAAAAACACCCCCGTAACAAATAACATATCTGTTCCACATAACTTGAAACAGTGTGGTGGTCATGAATGCTCACGTAACCAGATCATGTCACGTAACCAGAGCATGCGAAAACTCACCATAGTTTAATTTCTGAATGGTAGATTTGGAAGGAAGTTCAGTGGGCGGTGCCCATATAGTGAGGGCGCAGTGATAAAACATTCCAATGGTGTAGTTTTAGGCCGTGGATGGGAAAGCATGCATGTTTTGACTGGGACACAGGTAGGAGAGAGTCTCATGGACCATAAAAGCTACTGTAACTTTGTGATGTTTTATATTAGAAAACCCAGCAGATCAATGATACACTGTTACAGAGAGCATGATGGCATATTGTATAGGCCTGGCTTTATTACGGATCACATTGTATGTAAATATTTGTTTTTCAATCGTTCATGAAACTGGGATACATGTTTATATTGAAAATTTTAATAATCATTAGATGTTTTATTGTGATACAGTGACTAAATTCTTTATGTATCTGGCCTAGTTATGACACCAATTTGCTTTAAAACAGCCTGCTTACGTTTGCAAGATTATTTAAAGAGAAGATAACTCCACAAAGAAAATGGATAAGAGCAGAGGTTGATATACATGTAGTTCCTATACTCGATGCAACACAATAGATGCATCATGTCCTTTCTTCCAAATGAAATGAAAAATTTAGTTTTAATCAGGTCAATGTAGCTACAAAAGATAGGATCAAGTATAAAACCAATTCATTCACACCCTTCCAGACCTTCACTGGTTTTTTGAGGGTTTGATAATGTTGGAATACATGGAATATTACTTTATGACTAAAACAGAGGAGTTAATTAATTAATTTCGCTGCAAATTCCTGTCTCTCTTTCCTGTACGTTATTTTGGAAGCCTTTGACACCGAAGAAACTTGTTTGTTAAATGAAGACGAGAGCTATATCTTTACTTTAACCCCTTCCATCGATGTCGAAGCGTAAATCTACATACAAGAGGAAGAAAAGATCCTAGAAGGAGTGCGCTTCGTCTCCTGACAGCAGAAGGGTTCTCAGGATCTCAACGACTATCTATTGGACTCGCTTTTTAACCCAATCCAAGGCCATCTGCCGGACTCAATCACAGGAAAAGGATACAACTGGAAGATACATATACCACAACCCACAAGTTCTTGAAGCAACGGGGCAATCAAATCACTTCTCTTTACTTTTTGCATAAACCAGCATTTGTAAGAGGTTTGTCCAGGCAGCTAAAGTGGTGCTAAAGAGAAATTTCAGGATGTAGAATATTTAATCCAAATATCCCAGTTCCATATGCAATGCGGATAGAATCGAGGAAAGGGGTTTCACCAAAATGGGGGAGTTAACACGAGGTGCTAACAGATGATAAATTTTTACGTTTTTCTGGCGTAAAATGGATCGGGACCTCTCCTCGACATGCGTGCTGAATATTTTAAGTTTTTTTTTTTCTCCAAGATATCAGGGAGACTTGCTTACATGATAAATTAACCTCTATACAACAAAATTGGATACATCGTATCCCAGCATATTGTATGTTGATTGGTCTTGATCACTCTGAAAGCTTCATCCAAATCTGTCTGGAAGAATTATCTTTGTTCACTTTTCATTGCAGGAGATCGATCGAATGGCAAAATGTTTATTTGTTTTGTACAATTCATATACAAATATTAGAAAACAGAAGGAAAAGAAATTTTCGGAACTTTTAGTATTTTGTTAAGATAAGAAATGTTTATCTAAAACATAAAGTGCCCTTCCTTTTTAAATTGATTTTTAGAAGTACAGTAAAATACCACATTTACCCTTCAAATGCAATGAAATCACATCTGAATTTATTGATTTGCTATAGATATATGTATAGTAATAGAAAACGACTTTTAGAGTGCTGCGGGGACCGCCTAAATAGCTAAGGCAGTTTAAGTAAAGTTTTGCTTTCCTTGGAAGTCTGTATGTAATTACTAACACCGCGGAAGTAAACATGACATGACTTCACAAACGAGAGTTTCATAAAAAGTCACCAATTTCAGAAAAGTTGCCCCCTGGTTTGTTTTACAAAGAGGCCCAGATATGTAATTTAAATAGTTTTTTCGCTCGGTGTTTTTGGCAGTATTTTATCACTTGCTAGTAAACACAAGTACCATTTCCAAAACTTCACCTCGAGCAGTTTCTCCCCCCTATGAATATTCAGTGTTCAAGGTCTCTTATCTTTTTTCTCTGCCGTGGAATTAGATCGAGAAAATATTAGCTTCTGACCCCGAGAGTGTAATTTAAAAAGAGAGAGGGGGGACATTTTTCTTGGAGGAGCAAACTTAGCATCTCAGGTCGACCGTATCGCAGTTGGAGCAACCGGTCTTCGTCCGTACAGAAAGGGGAAAAAGAGGATCAGAGTTAAATTATTCACCAGTGGGGTTGCCCTGAGTGATCCCCCTTTACGTCACTGACATCGATAGGCTATGAGCCCTGGATAATCCCATTGGGGATCTTTTGAAGGATTATCTGCTGATCGTCCATGACACAGTCTTTCTCTAAGTCCCCTTCAGTACCTCTACTATGTCCTTGCTTCACAAAACATCTCATCAACTCTTATTAGAGACATTTGTGGGGATATGCCATCCTTACCATACCGACATTACAAACAGAACGCAGGTATGGTGGGATATAGGTTACTTGTGCCTAAGGTCCAAAAAAAAAAAAAAACCTTTGCAGAAAAACAAGAGTCATTTCCATAGTTAATAGGATTATTCATTATTTAGCCCAGTAAGAGACCTAATAAAGTCTTAATTCAGTCATTTACAGAGCTTCACCATGCACATAAAGGCCAAATCTATTCCATTGTAACTATTAATTAAACCATTTTAAACTCAAACTCTAAATTTTGAACAGTCAACAAAAAGTGCAGTGGATCAAAACCATGAAAATATTGCAGGAATGGATTAACCCTTTGACAAAGATATCTTCCAATTTTGTGCATAATTTCTGAATATTAACCTATACAGAGTCTAGCCATTTATCATACAGTCTAAGTCTCAAGGCAACATAAACAACTGTCATAATATATTGTTGCATCCATTCATATTTTTTTTTCATGAATGTCATGAAATATTGAATAAAACCTTACATTAATTAAAGAAGGAAGACTGCTTTTACTCCCTTTAATTCAGCAAAGAGGAGGCCATGATGATGGCCAATGTGAAACAATAACCCCTTTTCCAGTCACAAAAACAAAACTCATAAAATGGAAAAATAAGTACACTGTTTAATATAACTATCAAACAACATCTTCCAATGTAAAGTGACCAGAAGTCAAAAGTCAATGCCTATGTAGCTGTTATTCATTTGTGTGGTTCCGAAATTGTTCTAGACACGATGACTAAATTCTGATTGTTTTGGGATTTTCTTCTTTAAAATCCCATTAAGAACAGCAACAACATGTCACGAACAGACTTTTAATCAAGTTTTACAAAACCAGTGAGTCAGTCGTTGACATTCGCAGATCCTCCGAGAAAAAAAATTTATGACAACAGATACACATCCTGTATTCATCCAATCCTATCATTCACTTCATAATTTGCATCTAATTTGCATTTAGTCTACCTAACAGACTATATAACTTTGGTAACTAATATAATCCTGCTTGTATAAATAAAAATTATCATTTCAGTATGAAACTGAACAAATTTTTGTCACTCTGTGATGGTGGTAATCATTATTAATCATATTAATTATATTATATTAATCATATTAATGACATAAAGCTTTACTTGAAGTGGTCCATTGAATGCACTTAGATATATGCTGATAACTTTTAAGAGTTATTTATTAAGTCTAAACTAAACTTGTTTTTCTTAAAAGCTGGATATGGTCCATATTTCTATCCATTTCTTAATGGCAGGCCGCACATGTTACTTGTAACACCAACTCTGTGTCGATCACCTTAATTTGTATTTATTAAAATATGCAATATCAGCCCCCAAAAAACTAATATAATTCGCACCCAATTAAGGCAGCAAAGTTGATGTCGAGAATTCAAGTGACGTAAAAAGTGAACTTAAATGAAAGAGTACAATAATACGAGAGAGAAATAGCTTAAAAATATTTGTGGTCATCTACAGAAGATGAATTTTTTTTCAACGTCGTGAAAATATTGAAAACTTATAAATCTGTTATATATCTTTGAAACCAATGACATGATTCTTCATAATTAACACCTCCACAGTTAACACTTTAAAAAATGCCCATCCATAGTAGATGAGCACATTGCATTCATGTAAATTGCAGTAGAAATAATTGCATAGAAATTAATTAACAACCCAGAAATTCATTCGATTGATGTTTCCAGCATGACAGGTTTTTCAAGTTATACTATGGGTCGTTTTTGTGACAGACCCACAATGAAATGTACATCTTTCAATAAACCGCACTAATCAAGCAATTTTTTAATAAAATGTCATTTATGCATTTATTAAGACCAAAAGAACTGACATCCTTCAACGCATAGGCTCTTACATATAGGAACTGTCCAAGGTTCATAAGATATCCTTGACTCCTTTATTATTACACTTTATGTTAATATCTAATCATAGTGATTATTTGCATACTTTTAACAGAAACGGTAATTGTAATATTTTTCCAGTAAGACAATTGTGATTTCCATATAATTAATCAGAAATTGACCAATTAATTTATCACTGCCGCATTACGGTATTCTTTTCTTCGTTGTCTTCATTATTGCTAAGTTTATTGCAATTATTATTATTTTCTTTTAAATTTAAAAATTGGCATTCAAATGATTCATTCCAGTGATAGAGAAACCATTTTTCGTTGAACATGATGTGAATATACAAACTCACATTTGGTTCTGTTCGATATATCTTGGCTGTTTTAATGTGAAACAACAGGGTCAAAAGTTAAACGGTCCAAAGATGAAAACCTGTTAATAGCGCTGGCGATAGTCAAACAGAGTGAATGGATGCCTGGCAATAGATACTTCAACATCTTTGGGACAATACTTACAACCGTATTCGACGAGAGATTATAAATCCATCCCATTTTGGAACAAATTTTCGCTGCTTCTACTCTACATAGGCACTTGTCATACACCCCCAAAATGCATGCAGATATTCTCCCAGCAGAATGCTCATCCTCAACATCTGTGTAAATCAAGCCACTGTAAGATTTATGGGCAATGTTTTAAACAAAGTTCAAACGGTGCTAGTCATTCTAATTAACTTTAACTTCAAAAAAACCCAAGTTTTCTTGGAGATCCTTTTGCATCAACGTGGCACCAGGCACGAAAATAGAGTCTAGGACAAATCGTGTACTCACATATAGTTGCTTACATTTATACAAAGTGTCAAATGTTGAGGCCCTGCCACGGGTTGCCCGCAAGTAGCGGATAACATGCGATAACTTAACGCAAGTCTCTATTTTTTGTAGCCGTATGCCACTTGGGTGGCTGAAGTGTTTTTTTACAGGGACAAACAAACTCAATAATTACAGTGCCTTTTACGCACAACTGAACATGAGGCGTACAATGTCACTGCAAAATTGGAATAGTCCTTGGGCTTGTTTTGAATGACTTTCAAGCCATATGAAAGAGTTTTTTTTACTGATGAAGAACAATTCAGATTAAATAACTCTTAAAATGAAAATTGTTAAATATGTTTTAACTTGATGTTATACAATTTTTATTTTTATTTTTTTTTTAGGGGGGGGGAGGTTTCAAAAATTTCAACAAATGAAGCAATGCAAATCACATAATACTTGTCTTTTCATCAATCAATCCAATTAAAACATTAATTTATTCCTCACAACACTTCTACATGTAATATATAGGATCACCTGCCTTCAAGTACTTTGCTGTAGAGTGATGTGGTTATTAACTCAAGAGAATCTTGAGTCTATGAGAGTGACCTGAAGTAAATAGAGTTAACCTTAGCATGACCCTAGATTTACTAAATATTGGAATTTTAACCAAGCGAGACCCTGGACATGATATATACATCTCAACTGCTGGTGGAAAAATTAAAAACCAAGGGCCGAAGTCAGTCAGGTGATGAGTATATCCATCCAGAGATAAACTGAGTTATTGCTTTAGTAAACTGAGGAGCTCTAGTACGAATATATTTATATGCGTGTATCAGGATACTGTACTGATGGAAATATAACAGGGTTGTGAATTTTACGGGGAAACCCGTAAAGGAGTACAATCAATAGAAGCTACTGTACTGTGACATAAACTGTTTTTACACGTCCTCTCGTTGTACAAAAAAAAATAATATGTAATTAACTTGATGTCCAAATTACCAAATAAACAAGTTCTATCTTTACGTTACTTTGAGGGGGGGGGGTGGGGAGGGTGGTGGGCAGGGGTTTACAATGTTTTCAGTTTTTAATTGTACTTTAAAAGGAGAAATAACAGCCACATTTTTTGTGTTGACATCTGCTATAATCTGAAAGCAAGCATACCTCCATGTTCACACGATTTACAGGCACCTGAAAATCTTAACGTTATAATATTACCGTCCACAAATGTCATCTCAGTATAAAAATTATGTAAAATATTTGCATATATGTAACAAATTACATGAAAACTGTAGGACACAAAAGTTTCTGTATTAAAGGGAAAATGGACTTGTTTAATACCTTGCTAATTTCCACTCAGATTATGATACTAAACTCAACTATACTTGATCCAATTCTGGTCGAAAACTTACATACGGCTTTATCAGAATGACACAGGTCCATATAATTCTCATATTTTGCAAGATCTACCAATTTTTTCAGATATTTTGCAAGTTCTTCCAATTTTGTCCCCATATCATTGTTCAAACCTTAATAGTTTTGAAGCAAAGCACACATCAGGCTTTTGCCATATTCCTTGATATATATCCTTCAAACGCAAAAAAAGATTTTCTATGCAAATTTGTCTACCGCGGTGCAGACGTGAGATCCTACGAAATATTATTTCTTTTCATGAAAATAGTTGTAGAAGAGTAGAAACCACCTTGTCCTCTTCATCAATGAAGCATGAAGAAGAATATCAAGATGAAGAAGAGAAAGAAAGGCAAGGAGGAGGATGTGTACATGCAAACGTGATCAGAGAGAGAGTAATCGGAGCTCATCTTCCACGATCTTGTGATATTGTGTATTTATGAGAAGAGTGAAAAGCCACCAGATTTGGTATTAAATTGGACTCGGAAGAAACTTCATATCATTTCCAGACCAATCTGTATACTTTCCTTTCTCCTCTTTCCTTCTCTCTTCCTATTTTTTTTTTTTTTTTTTGGCGAATGTTCCATATTCCTTCGGGGAAAAAATTGATTGCGCATGAAATATAGAAAGAAAGGAACGGAGCCAAAAGGCTCAGCTGTATACTGCAATAAAAGAAGCTGATTACTGTCGAAGCTAACGTCTCCGCATCTCTCAACACACGGCCGCAGTTGCGCTTATAGCTGTCAGGGCACGATAAACGCGCACATAAATTACACGCCAAACCGTCACCTCGCCACTCGATGCTTGCTTGGGAATAATAGATGCACGAGGGAAGGCGAACGTCTAGATCAGAAGGAAAGAGATAGAGAGAGAGAGAGAGAGAGAGAGAGAGAGAGAGAGAAAGAAAGAAGACCACTGGTCTGATGGATCACTTCAAAGTTCTTTCGCTGCTGTTGCTACTGCAGCTACTAGTTTAACCGTATACACACACCCTGAGAGACGGGAAATATTGAGGCGACTAAATATACAGAACTACAGTACTGCTTAAATAAGCTTCATGACAGCAGGCTAATGCTGTGTGGACTGGAGACTTTATATCTATGATTAAAAAGTCACTGACATAGAGGTGAAGAAACTCATGTTACAGTGTCACAGAGAGTAGGATCGTAATTATGGCTTGACACGTGAAGATGCAAACTAATATGAAGAGAAATGTTAGGAAAAGAGATGGATGGAGGGATGGATGGATGGATGGATGGCAAGGTTGAAGGTGTAAATTCGAGAAATTTCTCATTTCGGCTTGTATCTTGATCCCCTGTCACAAACAGATAACGAAATCTTCCACAAAGCACCAAAAAAAACAAAAAAAGGTTGCAATTAATGAGTTTTTTCAGTATGCTTAGGGAGGATCCATCAAATCACATGATTGAGGATTATTTAAAAGTGTACAAAGGCTTTTTTTTTTTTTTTTTTGAATTGATGAAGCTATACATTACACCAGAGAGGTGTTTTTGCAATTTGGTGATTGACGTTAGCACTCCCATTTCTGCAGCAAAAACACTCTCGCGTGTACACACACTGGTGATTGCCTATATATATTACGAACACATCACGAACGTACATTGTACCATGCCCAGTTGGTACGTATAGCATTGCGTCAAAATCACTGACATAAATTTCATGGATTAACTTTGCAGTAAAAGGAAGCTTGAAAAGTATTTGGAACATCGAAAGATGAAACTTGGCGGAATCGATGTCAGAGTAGGATGTAGTACCGAGAAGCTTAGGCTTCGCAGAACTGTCAGCTTGTAAACTTTAGAGTAGCCTACATGTGAACATTCTTCGCTTTGGAGATGGACAGCGCATGTATAAACAACGAAGAGTCTGCTGTTCAAACTTATCTTCTGTTACACAAAACTCACGAAATCACCGATGCACTGCATATATGACGGCTTAACGATTTTTAAATAAAATATGTAAGTTATATGAAATTTCACCGAAATTTTAGGAAGAAATTAATCTGTATTCAAACCCGGTTTTTGTTGTGATTACTGTAGGAACTGTATGGAGCATGGGTTATGTTGCAATCTGCATTTGCGAAGATGACGTCACGTTCTCAACTGTTCAAAGTATATTCGAAATTTCTATCCTAAACGATTAAAAAGTCATTTTCCCTGTCAAACGCAACATTAGCGTTCTCATAATTTGGAAACATGTTTGGAAAATTATTGATAGTTTTTTAAGGTAACGTCTTAGGGCTAACCAGACAATTCTTTTTAAGGGAAGGCAAAAATCATGTACATATTGAACAGTAGATCCAGCTCTTCTAAAGTAATAAATTGTTCTAGTTTTAAATAATAATAATTAAAACAACAAAACCAATCATTCTCACAATTGATAGAGGAATAGTACAGTTAACATCAATCAAAGCTTGGCATATTAGTGAGAGATGAAACAGATAATATAGTGTAAGACACAACTGTGAAAGGGGTTAATAACTTCTTGCAATGACTAAATTCACACAGGCAGTCAATTAGCGCAGACGGTAAGTATTACTACATTAAGACTTCTCAGCATCTATTGTATTAACATCCCTAGGCCAAATTCAAGACTGGAAATTTCTTTTCAGTAATACCATAGAGAATCAAAATTCCCTATGACCAACATATTGAGTTAGCATCTTAATTCACTGTCGATTTCTCAACTTAATTAAGCCGTCTCTATGAAGACACCAACCTGGACGTTGCATATATTTTTATCCTCAATAAAGGATCATGTATCGAGAGAAAAAACCCTCAAATGCAAAATTTGCTCGATTGTTGGCAACAGGCGATGTTGCAAGACACTAAGACAGCAAACACTGTGTGAGTGCATTGTGTTGATTTTTATCGTTACTTATACGAGGAGAGCAAAGAACACTATTGGCTACACTACACAATGCAAACCACTCATTTTTGTTGTGCTATCCAATCTAAACTGGAGGGCAATTATGCCTAACAATGATTTCTCTGTTCGAGTGCCACTTGAAGACATGTCCCAGATATATGCTAAAAAGTCAAATACTGGTCACTCAATCATACTCAAATTTCAACAAGCATTTTACCACCTTTCCTCAACAGGATTTCCCCAATACCAGAGATGCTATGGATTCCCTCCCTACTCTCTCCCTACCCCACCCCCCTGCTTCCAATAATTTCATATGGGTGTGGTACTGCCTCAGGCAGCAATGTCGACTTGGCGGAGCGTCTCCTGGTCCGCCCAATCTCAAACCCGAGTCAGGATCACTTGTCAAAATAATGTTCCTTGGTGAGATATTTAAGCTTTGAACGGAATATTCACGATAATGTCTGTGAATAAAACTCAAGTATTTGAACCCCCCCCCAGAAAGTAGTTCGGCTTAAAACAAAAATTCTAATTCTTAGCACCCAAAAACTTTGGGCACCTATGAACAGACTCGACTGTTTTTTCGCTTACAGAATACTTCAGAAATTACTAATGCATTGAAGCGTAACTTGTATTTTTATAATAAAAAATATCAAACGTTATAAAGGGTAAAAATAGTGCACAAACAAGGATTCAAGTTTGTTTATCTTTAAACCTCATTAAAAACTAAATTTATGTGTATATAGGCATGCTTTGTTGCACAGAATAAACAGACATGGTTCTGGTAAAAGTTTTTTACTCTGAGCGAGTGTGAGTGAGCGACTAGCATCTTCATCGTTCACCACACATGACTGCAGCGTAAAACATATCGTGCGCTTTGACCAATGTTACCTTCCATCCGATACGACCTCAGACCTACAATAAACTGAGCACAAATACTGAACCTTAACATTACCTGAACATTAATGAGGCCTCACCGGTATAACTTATTAATTAAACAGAAAGACTATGAATAACACATATGGTGGATGCCATAAAAAGTTATACCATTCAAGTATTAATATTAAGAATTAGTAGATATTAAGAATTGGTAACAAGATCAGAACCTTTAATGGTCTGAATATCATGAATCTTTTGAAGATGATATATGTATTTTTTGTGAATAAAATGCTCTTTCGATGCCTAATTGACACAGTAGCTGACATAATACCAGTCTCTACTACAACATTGACGCAACCAAAACCTTTGTTTGTACAAGTATTTTTGCAAAATTTTGTGCTTTACCATCAAGGTGAAAAATATACAGCTGAACTGTTATTCTCCTCTTGATAACTTTACTGTCTCTCGCAAACTGTCGCAACAAACTTTTCTCATTCGTGCAAAACCACACCAACATACTAAGAACGAGAAGGTTAAGAAGAAAGAGAGAGAAATAAAGACAACGAACAATCCGATAACCTATCGTCGCTGCAATGCAAGAAGATTATTTGTACAAATTTCAATGTTTTAGGTATATTTATCCCTGCTGGTTGTTTACTTTTGAATGAATTCCATATGGTTTACAAAATGTTTCCAAACATACAGACAAATTTTTTTCCTTCTTTTTTTAGTTTTTTTTTACGTTTAAGCGACCACAAATGTGTGAGGAACCCGCAAGGGCTTATGGATTACAACTTACAACTTATGGGTGGCTTCCAATTCAACATAATTGCTGGTTAATGAGATGTATAGTCTCATTCTATACCTGATGTACAAAGCACGCTGCGGAGTACAAATCAGTGACAGGATCTTAATCTGGGGACGACGTATGTGAGCTTACCTTCGACATTTCGTCCACGACCAGCACGGAGCACCGTTCGCAGCGCATGAGTGAGATGGTGAGTTCCATTATGCGTCGAACGATGCTGGACAATGTGCTCTGCTCCTCGAAGAGTACTTTAGCTAATTCCAAGAGAACCTATAAACACATCACAAAAGAAAAATCCATATTCAAATGAAAATTACTTTAAAATATTTTTTAAATTATTGTTTTAAAATTTTCTAAATTGCAGGATATTTTTCAATTAAGTTAAAACCAGAATTTTCATATCTATAGTCAACCAGCTCTTGACATTTTAAAAGGTTTTTTTTTTTTTGCAGGAAATTAATCATTTTTACTGAAATACTGTATTTTTCAGGAACTTTATACAGGCAAACCAAGATCCAAAGGTGCATAGTCCTAAGTGCTCATCTTATGGGAGACCATTTAACCAAAAGCAATGTTAGAACATTTTTGACCTACCTTCATGCTATTATTCTACTAAGTCACTTCAAACCATTTTCCAAACACTATTAAGTACCAGTAATGCAGAGAATCACAATGATCAACTACTTGACCTTTGACCTAACATTTCAGAACACCACAAATGATGAGCAACTCTTGGGAAATCCCAATTCATCCCTATCAATATGACAGGAGAATCAGTTTGTCTAATTTCTGGCAATGGCCAAGCATGACTACCTAGATTGCCCTTTCACCCTTAACAGACAAAATGAAATAGAATAACGGATGCAACTAAAATCCAATTGTCTATAGAGTAGAACATCACTTCATAGCTTCATATTTAAGGTTATATATAACTGGGTGAGGAACCATTAAAATACCAGCTTTTGAATATCTCATGTTGATGTTTTATTGCCCTTCAAATGAGAAGAAGATCATACACTTTTTCAAGATCGACTGCAAAGATCTACTGTGTGTATTCATGTATAAAGGTGAAACGTGATGTGTATTCAAAAAACAACCAAGACACCAAAAAAATGACCTTTCAAATTTCAAGACTGCAAAACAATTAAGTAAGAACATACAGCAACTAAAATCAATGTCACTAAGCTTACTTCAAAAGTTTTTAAGATTTGACTCAAAGATTTATTTACAAGGCAACATTCAATAGTAAAGCATGATAGAGACGAATATGACAAAGATATTTTTTCTTTCATCGTTCACAGGATAGTTCGCAGGGAAAAATTGACTTTGATCGAATGATGAAAGAGAAAAAACATGTGTACTTAGGCATCATTGTGAAGTTTGCATTCAAATTCCAATATACAGTCTCTTGACATGACAGCATTTGAAGTGGACACGATTTGTGCTGTGAACTTGAAGCAGCAGGTGTGATGTCACAGAGGCACACTGATAAATTTCTTTTGCATTTTTTTTCTGTAAATTTTACATCCAAATTTGCCTACTTAAATATTTAAATTCATCTCAACATGAACACATCTCAGTCTTTAGCATATTGTGAACTTTAGCCAATCCAAGGTCAAAACAATTTTGACCTTGGAAAGAAAAGAATGAAAAATTAATCTAGAAAACTAAAGAAAAACAAAACATTTTGCTGTCAGTGTGCAGCTATGACCATTTCACTATTTTTTCTTCAAGGTCATTCACTTGCGGTAAACATCTGTCACAAATTCAAATATTAATATCTCGTAAATGGAATGTAAAAATTGCAAGTAGATGCTTGGAATAATGTTGTTTCTCTTTCATCAAAAGTCATTTAAGTAAATCATCATCTGTCATCCATTATTATACAAATAATGAATGGTTATGAGTGCAATAGTGCAAATATTTCACGAGTTGAAAGATGGAATGTTCCATTCAACGAGGCGCAGCCGAGTTGAATGGAACAAATTACATCTTTCAACGAATGAAATATTTGCACTATTGCACGAATGGAAACCATTCATTATTTGTTTTATACAACACCTTCAAATTTGGATATAATTGGATGTAAAATGCACTAATGCAACAGATTGTTTTGAACAGACAGGTTTCTCTGCTCTCTTACCATTGAAAAAA
Source organism: Apostichopus californicus (assembly GCA_020650975.1). Lineage (NCBI taxonomy): Eukaryota > Metazoa > Echinodermata > Holothuroidea > Aspidochirotida > Stichopodidae > Apostichopus > Apostichopus californicus. The sequence continues at coordinate 15,711 of JAIPMN010011306.1, forward strand.
GTGCTATCAAAAAAGTATAACCCATGGTTCTATTTCATAGAGTGCAATAGAGCGGATTTTGCATGCAATCGATGAGCAATTGACCAATCAAATGGCCGGAATATAATTAGGTGTTGTATAATACCTGATTTCTCCTGATCTCAAGAGTAGCACGCTCATATATCTTGGCATTGTTGATCCCTATGCCACAGAACTGTAGGTACTGACGGAATACCTGTTAAAGAGAAAATCAATTGAAAAGGATTTAATCCATCTACCCGAGATGTAATCCCACCGTAATACATGCATGTGTGCAATGATAATTGGACAAAAATCCAAATAGATTTCATAAAGCTACATTGCGTTATGATGTCAGAAATGAGGCAAAAATTAATGTCACCAAAACTTTGTAAATTATATACGATTATTTACTTATTATTCTTTATATCAAATTTGTGGGACACAAATTATACACTGGATATTACAGCAGTCACTAAAGTGCTAATGAGCAGTGGTAAGATGGTTGGAAATGCATCAATCAAATTACAAAATTAATGGTGCAAAGTTATAACCGACTGCATAAGCTTTGAAAACCTAGTTGGTCACTCTGTTTTGTATCCTTCTAGAACAGTCATAAATTAACTTTCCTGCCTGACACGATTAAGTAGGACACAACCAATCATTATATTACATACATTTTCATTGTTTATCTATTAATAATACCAATTTGCGCTCTACACACCAAATCTGTTTTTATGTACCTGAAAATGTCCCTCAATTTGAGAATTACCACTTAAAGTCACCAGTTATTGTAGTGATTAATTTAAAAAGCAAACAATAGCCGCTCAATATTTCATTATCAAACACCGAGCAAGATCAGCTCTACACATATCTTTCATCGGTTAAAGTCATTTGTGGGAGTGGAAACATCTGTCTATATACACAGGCTTTGGTGTATACTGTACTACTATCTTTGGGTCAAGTGCTGTAGAATTGATTGCTCAGCTAGTGCACAGTTGACTAAAACGGCAGATAAGAAACAAATTTAGTTAGCGGATGTGTGGCGGTAAAAACAATTTTTTTTTTTTTTTCATTTTTTTTATTATTGTCATCTTTAATGAGGGTAGTCCTGCTCAGTGCAAAAGCACTGCTTTCCAGAGTAGCCCTCAATAGTTGTTAAAATGACCACTCCTTTAATATTTAACATTCAAATATATTTTTTCCTCTTGCATGACAGGTGGAAATAAGGATGATGGGAATAATCCTGTCAAAATGATTTTTTTTTCTTTTTCAATTTTATTATCATCACAAATATCAATATTCACAAAGCTGTGCTGTCGATACAAAGTGTACCTCTCCTGGACAAAATACAGCAAGGGTTGCTTGCAAAGAACACACCATATTGTTACTTGATTTAAATCTATTTTTCATACACTTGCTAATACTATATACATGCTAATCAGTTGAATATGACTGTCCCTACCTTCAAATCTCAGTTAAAAATATCAAAACAGGGGGAAACCAAAATTTTTAATCAGATTTTATGTGGATAAATTTTTAATGGCATAAACCTTAGAAACAAACGCAAACTGTGATACTATATATTTTATTTAACAAACAGTGTGAAAGAGGAAAGTAAATTTACAGCTGGAAAACCTGATGTCATTTGTAGGAACAAATGTGCCTCCCTCCCTCCTCTCCCATCCCCACCCCACCCCCACCCCGACCTCCACCGCCACCCTTTGACCAACTGAGCTATTTCTACTAAAACCATTTGTAGTCTACTACTGGACAGTGCCAGTCAGAAATCAAATTTGCAAATATTTGTGAATGAATCTGGCAAGAGTATGACACAGAGAATGATGTCATCAACTACCCTAATTTGTTGAGTAGAAACCTTGCTAAAAAAGAAAGTACAGTTACAGTTACAAGTACTCCCCCCCACCCCCCCGAAAAATAAATTAATAATTTCAAACTGCAAAAGGATTCTTAATTAGCAACATGACAAACTGTATCAATTTTTAAAAGCTCCCAGCTGAGATATGACTCTTTTTAGCAAGTCACTTTTAGTCTTGAAAAGATTTTTTTCGATATTTAATTATGCAACATTCATAAATAGACAGTTATGTATGTTCTAGTCAAGGATCCCTCTTCTTAATAATTCTACCGAACAGTAGCGCATACTGTAGCTTTGCTGTCGTCCTTTATAAATTCGTACAAAATTAGAAAACGAAAAGAACTTTGAACCGCGCGTGAAGCATCATGGTAAACAACAATTACTCCTAAGGGACCGCCTAAACTGAAATATTTCCTCCGGCCCAGTGCTCCAGTGAAACAATTTAAAGGCTAATTAAAGTCTCTTTTTTTTTCTTCTCGTTTCGTCTATGTTTGACCATCAGCTTGGGAGTGTTTCTGACTTCTCTGTCTCTCATGATCCTCACTACATATACTTCATGTGACTGTGATAACTTAATGAGGCGTAGCTACAGCATTTCAGCAATTTCTATCGGAAAAACAACGTCGGATCTGCAGCAAACTCATCATTAAATAGGTCAAACATGCACTTGGGCTGAATAGCAAACAGATTGCAATATGGCAGACCTTAACAATATACAAAGCTAGTGCATAGTTTGACAAAATCCAGGAGGACAGTAAATTATTCCACCGCGATGGATGCACGCACTGGTCTGCGGCTGTGAGATATAGTCATTATATACGTGTACTCGCTGTGTCTTTCATGTGTTGAAAGATGGACTAACCAGAGCGACAGACAGATAGATAGACGGACGGACACAGCGTAGCAATATGTATTTATGTAAACGGCTATTACAAAAACTGATGGAATCATTATACTAACTGGCAGGGTGATGAAAACTTAGAAATCCAACCATTGTAGGGACTTTATATAGTGATATACTGTACGCATGATAAAACTGTTAAGTGTTTAATACAACACAACCGTTCAGCATTTCTTATGACAATTTTGACAGAACAACATGGATTTTTATATATCGTGGTGCAAATTATACCCTTGTGTTCATTTGGTCATCGTAATTCATCGTACAACTGAACGATGCAATCTACGCCAAGTTTTGCAACCTACCATCAAAAAAGTGATCCTTCTGTTGACTTGACTATTAAAATTTATCGTTCCCTCTGAGGTAGGACTGTACATACAGCACTGTACACTAGCTGTATAATATACACAGCTACAGTACAGTAACAATCTCAGCTCGTTATTTTATAATATGCCAGGGAGGGTATTAAAAAGAAACGTGATTAATTCCCTCGCAAGTTAGTATCCAGCAGAAGTAACAATTCCGATTTTTGACATGTCTGTATAAAATTGTTTCAAAGAATCACTGTGTGTACATCATGTAATTATGGAATTCTTATGATGTTCGCCCATTATGGTACAACAGTACTGGTAGGGCAGTGCCACTGAATATAAATCTGTATGTTGGGTATACAACAGCAATAAGACCTACAGGTCGCTGTACAATATGTTCTGCATATATTTACAGTGAAAGTCAGTACATGATTACAAAACACCCACTGCAAATATCAAATATATTTGTATATTAAACCTGCTGCCAACAAAGTTTAATAACAATCACTGTGGTATATATAGTTCCCAGGGCCATGCAGATACACTTCAAAAGTAGGGAGGGCACAATAGCAGAGGGGGCACTTTCTCATTTTACAACCACCAATCGTTATGCTATAAACCGATACATACCGGCCAAATCACTTAAATATATATGATGAGTTAGTATGCTATCAATACTATTATGGTGCATGTGAATAATTCAAATAAAATATTAAAACTAACAAAGGCTTAAGATATCGAAAGACAGTTCTTCATCAAAGGGGCACATTTTATTTGCCAATAGGGCACATTTGCTATTTTGGAAAAAAGTGGGGGGCACGTGCCCCCAGTGGGTTCCCGTCTCCTATCCACCTGACTGTAAGGACCTAATGAATGTTTAACGATTTAACTTTTCAGCTGCATATATATTTAACTGAAGTCTTGGCACATGTTAGTGAATCACACAGTAATACATGTATGTATAGTGTACTATAGACAGTAGCAATAAGAAGGTGGGACCTGTACAGTAAGAGACAGTGGCGGAGCGTCCATACAGTCAGAGGGGGCGGATGCCCCCCCTGACGAACTCAAATGGACTGCTGGCGCCCTTTTCAGCTTTTTACCACTTTTTACTTATTCGCGATTATTGACTTTTTTATTGCGCTCTCAAATACCTATTGACATTTGTCACATATTGTTGGTGTAATTTTCTGACAAAATGGCGATGACACCTATTTATTCTTCGTTTATCTGCAAATTAGCAAGGCCCGGAAAGGGTCATTTCCGGCGATCCAGGGAGTATGTTTACTCAAAAAAGTTCTGTACGCTCCGCGTCAACCTGTGGTGGCGCTCCGCTTAGATAGTGTCGAAAGCGCCCCTACAGACCATTCTCGCCCCCCCGACCAATACCCATAGCTCCGCCACTGGTAAAAGACATTATTGCACGTTAGCCCTCTATGTTTGGTGAGGTTTTAAAACTTATGATCAGACAAAACCACATGAGTACCCTCATTATTTAGAACATTTGTATATATTTTTATCATCTGGTTGACATTCATGATCACTGATAATATGTGTGTATAAAGAATCGGCAGTTCTTTCTGTATGTTTACAATTATTGCAGTGATCATACTGAGGCAACTAAACCTAAGGAGAATCTCAGATGCAGATTGATCTAACTTACTATATATCACAATGAGACAAGTGTATGAACAGTATTGAACCTCTTCCTAAATGCCTCGTCAAGCATCCATTGTAATTGTCATATATTGGAATATTAACTTATATTTGCAGTTTTTAACAACCACAGTAGAAAGTCCAGGTTCGTAAAGAGTGATTAATCCACAGATTCTCTGATTGACCTTTGGTATAGATAGAAGTCATGCTCATGCACCCTCCCTCTCCTCCTCCTCCTTCTCCTCCTTCTCCTATTCCTCTACATCCTGCTTATTCTTCATCATATTCCTTTTCCTCTTTAGCAGCCTCCTCCAAAACCTTTTCATCCTTTTCGTGTTTTTCTTTATCTTCCTCACATCATTCTCCATATCCTCCCCACTCTCTTTCTCATCTCCATCCTGACCATCACCTAAATCTCATTGTCATTTTCATTGTCCTTTACATCCTCATTCTCCATCATCTTCCTCTTCGTATTTTGCATCCTTCTCATCCTCTTCACATTCCTCCTCATATTCCTCCTCATGTTCCTCCTCATCTAGCTTCCTCACCTCATTCTCTATTCCTCCTCACTCTTTTTCTCATTTCTATCCTGACCTTCACCTCATTCTCATCTCCTTCATCCTCCACATTCTTATTATTCTTCCCATCATTCATGTTCATTCTCAGAGTCATCATGTTTTCCTCATCTTCCTCATGTCAGTCTCCACATCCCCCTCACTGTTTCTCTTTCTCCATCTCCATAGTGAGTACTACCACCTCATCTTCCAAATCCTCCTCAAATTTGTCTTCTTTCCTTTATTCTCTTCCTCATCTCCTCTGCTCTTCCTCCTCCTCCTCCTCCTCATCATCTTCCTCATCATCTTTAATTCTCCTCTTCATCCACTCTCCCATTGTTTTCTTATTCTCACGATCCCTCCAAACTTTTCTACTTGACATTAAATTGCTGACTGTAAGAGTTCAACCGAGTGTTCCAGCATGTTTGTACAGTACACCAGACTGCACTGGATATAGCATGACTTAGAAATTCAAACTCTCCTACACTAGTATCTAGCTGTATATCTCAAACAATAAATTGCCACGGTAACTACACATTTTCTATCGCTGCACTTGACCGTCAGCTTATATCCTCTCCTCCTTCTCCTTCTCCTTCTTCTCCTTCGTCCTGTCTTTATTTAATCTTCCCAAAGGCCCACATTCCTTTCGATTGAACTAATCCGCACTTCCTTTCTCTCGGTTGATTTCATGCATCACTGGCATGTTTGAGCTCATTTTGCCCCATACAGCATCCTCCCTGCACAGTAGATGATGCAATTGCTTTTGGCGACCCGGTAATAAGATAAAAAAAAAAAGATCTCGAGAGATGTCTGTGCATCTCAAGATATAGAAGGAGCAATTCAAGAGTCCACATATTTCAAAGAATTAAATTCTCAAGGAATGTAATATTTATCTCCTTTTTTTTTCTATATGTGTGTATTGTTTCAACAACTATATGGATGATCAGTGGCTGTTTCTATGATTTCTGAATGATGAGAGCTCGGGCTGTCGTCTTACAGTAATTTACATTTGTACAGTACGTGTAACCTAGGGGGAAGGAGGGGCACTCAAGACAATTTTATTTGGACACAATTTTCCAGTTTGCTGACCTCCGACGACGTTCTTTGATAGATTAACTTTACAAAACATTATTGTGCACATTCACCTTTTTGAGAAGAATCATTAAGTCAGGTTCCTTTTTTTGTTTACTTTTCCAATTGTTTTTCTCGATAATTAATGTACAGAATCTGTTTCCATTATTTTTACATGACTTGTTTTTATTTACTTTAAACGATTACATTTTTACTGTTTCATCAATTGACATTATTTTATTTATTTTATTATTTCCATTTCTTCTTATGCAAGGGTAAGTACTGCATTAAAAAAAATCCTTTGTCCTTGATTTTCTAAATACACAACAACAAAAAAACACACACACACACACACACACATTAATTACAATCAAACTCAGAGACAGAAACAATATGTAAATTCTTCAGTAGCTGAGCTCAAATCTATGACTAAGGCATATTTTCAAATTTTTAAATCTTTGTCAACGCAATAACAGACATGTATAATGGATTATAACTTAAGCTACAAGCACCGATAATAGGAGTCTACTACCACATTATTAATCGATCATCTCGGAAACGGAAAACGACACAAGGACAGGTGTAGCAGTTGCATCATCACGACTCATTTGCAGGGAAAATGTCAATCCTTAATAAACTATTAGTCAGAACCTATCAAAATTCATAAACATTAGCATCTGGCGGTGAAACAACTCGACTACTATTTAAAATGAATATTAATTGAAACGCAACTTGGCAGTCTTCGCTGTAGGGCTACACAGTTCACGGATTAGATACCATCAAAGTCACTTTCTGCTCTTCTTGTTTGATTATCTCTGAATATTTATGAAAATCTAAAAAACTGATATCTCCCAGAATAATTCGACAAAGCTTAGGATCCTTATCACAAGAAATATGAAAAAAATATTAAAATTTACTTTGGAGTTATATATATATATTGAAATCTTTAGTTGTGTTATTATATACGCAGGGGAAGAAATGAAAGCTAATATGTCAAAGGCAGTATTAATTTCGACTCCTTGTGTGAAATGAGAATTCCAGTGTAGTAAACTTATCTTCATGGGGAAAGGACTCTTCTTTTCTTTTTTTCCACCTACCGTATCTTGGACTGAAATGTTTAGGTTTTATGGAGGATATTTCACTTGATTTGATCAAATGGCAATATTTATTTCTTCGTCGAAGTAGAATACTGTGTGGCGGCCATAATGGTCAGTTTACTAGGTACTGTAAATTAGTGCAGTACTGGTCTATAGCACCAGAAATGTTGCTTTATAATATAAATTTATACAGGTATGTGTCACCTCATCAAACTATAACAATTTTAAGGTGTTTTTGCATGTCAGCAATCAACAGAAGATTAGATACGCAAACTTCCTGGGTTAAAAAGTAAAAAATTTGAACCGATGGCTCCCTTTAAAAATCTTCAGCATTATAAACAAAAACTTACACTACCAATATCCCCTCATACAGAAAGAGAAGAGAGAATAGCCTTAATTAAAATACAGAAAAGGTTTTAAAAACAGATATATCATCTAGAAAATGAAGTCATGATTTGTAGTCCTAAGTCACTGATCAATTCAGATCTCATTCTATAGCCAATGAGATTTCTTTTCTGTTTCAAAAAATCGGGCTTTTGTTGGTAGAGGCCATGCAGCATCTACTTTATGCTCATATTTTGCAACTGACACTGCCCTAAATTTCTCCTTGAAAACTATTCCCCCTATCCCAGGTGGTAAAAATGACACATTCCATAATTTGCTATACATGTTTGTCACCATGACAACACCTGTATACTCTTTGTCCAATAAGATTGTAAGGGTGTCAAACCAAGCAATGTTTCTCACTGGAGGAAGCCCCAGCCAATCACAAGGTCAGTAATGATTTGAGTAAAAGATGTTAGGTCACCCACCCTTGAGAAATTTAATGAGCAGAAATCATGACACATGGTTCCACCTCTGAGAGATTTTTCAGATCTTGCAGGGAAAAAAATGAATTAATCATGATTCGTATTATCTGTTACTCTTTGAAACAGTTTTCACTACAAGAGGTAAAATTTGGTATCTAGAACACTGGGTTTAAAATGTAAATCAAGTGTCCAGACATTAAACAAATTTGGTCATGGTATGTTATTTGCTTTATAGCACCATTAGGGTGGCAGAATTACATTCAGTTTAGAAACTCGAACGTTGCTTGAAATATCTAGAATTAAGGCAGCATAAAAGAAGGGGAAAATGTAAAGGCCCAGCTGTTTGTTAAAAAGAGAATACATCATTCCTTCAAATATATTATACATTCTAAAGAAAGTAAAAACTAGTTTTCACATATATTGCTTCAGTTTCCAGTTGCCAATACTGTAAACTAAAAGCAGTATATCCCACATTTTTTTAAATATTTATAATAGCTGAGTCAGAATATGTGTTTGATTATATCTCAGACTCATCCCTGTTCTAAACTACTGTCTTTTCCAGTACGGACACTTAAGGCATATCTCATTACCGCAAACATTAACACAACGAGGCGTTTCTTCCTGTACTTCTGTTCCTTCAAGAATAAAGAGCAAATTATAAATGGACGCCACCGACATTACGGACTCCCACGTCCGCTGATGTTGCCGACGAACAGCTAATACACAGCGAAGCCACGTAAATCCAGACGGTCAATGCTTTGGTCTTCATTCGTATTATAATTCGTTCATTCTTAACCGTAGAGGAATCAAATTTGTTACTGGAGGATGTAACTGTGTTAAAGCTACCTGGCAAATTTACAACTTTCACAAGAAGTTTTGATCCTGCAGAACAGGACACAATACTTCAATTTTATGGGAAAGTTTTTAGCAATTTATATTTAAGTGATTGTTTTATCACACAATGTGAGTACATTGTACAAATAAGTTTCTATAAAGAAAAAATAAAATAAATGTAAATTGGTAGAAATAACAAATCATTTATAATGCCACCAATATTTTGTACCATAAGTAGCATAATCAAAACATACATCTGATCTTTCAATATCTATTATTTCTTCTTCTTCTTCTTTTTCTCTTTTTACCAAAAGTACCCGGAAACACTATATAAATGACAGTAACATGCATAATTAGTTATACTTTGAGATGAATGCCGGTAGTTAATCACTTTACATGGAAGTTTTCTCCTTAGTCTAGTATGACTATCCTCATCCCCACATTACTATTTCTTTTCTTATTCTTGGGGGGGGGGAGAGGCAGGAGGTAGGGAGGGGAGGTAGAGAGAGTGATTTATTCGCATTTCCCAGTGCTCAGAGCCGCCTTTCTTCTGAATTGCAAAATGTTCCAATTAATTCTGTCTTAATATTTACCAACAAAGGAGTGCTAATTAGAAACTTTTCTAGATTAAATCTTTTTTTTTTTTTAACAAAATATTCATTGTACTCATAAATTTAATTTACTACCAATCAGCGAGTTAATTAGAACATGTCTTCATTTGTACAGGATTCTTTATATAGATTTTGTCTCATAATGGTTTAGACTCTTTTTATCCTGGAAAAGCTTTGTTGCTAAAACACTTCCAATGACACAAAACATTTTTGAACCAAAAAAAAATTAATTAATTTTCCTTTTGTTTACAGTTGGATAAATGAATGGTACTTTAGCAGGTACAATATCTTGATTAAACAATTCACACATTTGATTACATTTATTAATTTATGTAATTACTACCAATCAGTGTATATAGAAACTGCTCCTATTCTCTAGAAATCTTATTACAATATATTTTTTTTTCTTTTCTTCTACACTTATATACTGTATCCCAGCATAAAATCCTTCTTTCTGAATAAAGAAGGGGTATAATCCACTCTGTTTTAATTTTCTTTTGTTTTACACGCATAGAAAGTGCTACAACTAGAACAATATATCTAGATTGAACAATTTACAATTTTTTATTTATAAAATCCATTAATTTAATTTACTACCAATCAGGGAACAGTTTATATCTTCCTTCGTCCAAGTTTCTCCTCCTCACAGATAATCAATTAAATGGGGAAAGTTTGCATACATGTACACGCACCACGCAATTCAAACCACACGACCAAGACAGATTTGAACGGCACTGACAGAACAGATTAACGCTTTTGCTGTCTTTCCGTAAACTTCGTTTAAAGCCAGGAAATATTTTTCTTTCCCCTTTCAAATTATTTATGTGACCATCAATGAGAAGGCAAACGCAATTGACATTATACAAACAGTATGTTATCTTGACAACTTCAGCTAATGAATGCAGCATTATCTCCCTCCGCAAACACGAGAGACGGGATTCTTTCTCCATGATTAGTGTTAAATAAACACTCATTCGATGACAACGAAGAGTTCCTAGATGTGTAGAATGACAAACTTTAATGCTTGGGGGTCCACGAGGGGTTGCTTGGGGTCCACAAGGGGTTCCTCAGACATCTTTCTGAATAACGCTTAATATATGTATGTATGTATATATATGTATGTATGTATGTATGTACACTCAATAGCATCTGTCTGGGAAGGCTGTTCTCCAACAGAATGGCTCACTTCTCAAACCAAATGACTCGCTGATCAAACTTAATATGAAGTGAAAATAAAATAAAACTGTCAGCAAACTGCTTATCCACTAGAGAGCCTGTGTAGGAGAATGTGTAAAAGTAAGTTGGCCTGACGTTTCGATCCTAGCAGGATCTTCTTCAAAGGCGTAATGACAAGACAATGACAATGACAAATGACAATTGTCATTTAGCCTTTGAAGAAGATCCTGCTTGGATCGAAACCTCAGGCCAACTTTACTTTTACACATTAATATGAAGTGTTCATCTTGGAATAGCATTGATTGATATATCCGTCAATGGAGAATGCACCATTAAACCTTTTGGTTTTTGACATTTTCTAAATAATATTTAAAAGTTCAAACTTTTATACTGTTCTCTACTTTGGTACGTCATTTAACCAAGAGACTTCAGGAAAGTTAAGTTCCTAGATATTCCAAGACTTCTATGGTCTGAATATCCATGAGCAACGTACTACTGTATTACCTGTCTCCTCACAACCTCTGCTGGATGTTACAGTACAGTGCAGTTGCAGTAACAGTACAGGTATACTGTTAAGTGAGGTAAGCAAGGTAAATGGTTATGTAACTGCATTGTCAAGGGCAGGCCTAGCAGATGGAGGCCCTAATCATTTTGCATGTACGTAATCCTTGACCCATTCCAATTATATTGCTGTAATTAACTTAATACCAATTACGGACATTAAATACGTGAAAAAAGGGAAGAAAAGTCAGCCTTTTATGAAAAAACTATTTCAGCCATTCCTGAAACATATCCTGAGACATCAGGTGACACCATTGTGACACCATTGTTGGTATATCACTATCACAACAATGCTTTGTCCATCAGTTAGTGTGTAAAGATGTATACTCGAACATGAAAGAGCTCTGCAAAAAACATCAACGATATTACTCCTTTTCACCCCGAAATGCCACAATTCTGTGTAGTTGAAGGTTGCAGTTATACCTCAGCCAACAAAAGCATCAGCTTGTTTAGCTTTCCGAGTAGAAGAACCGACGTAAAACGCCGTAGACTTTGGATCAATTTTGTAAGATGCATGCAGAAAGATTTTACAGCACCTGAACTGTCTCATGCAGAAAATGTGAAAGTATGCTCAGTGCATATCAACGAGATTGATTGGGACCTTTAATATTTGCTACACCACTTCTTAGTCGCCCTGGGTGTCCTTACATGTAACATTATATCACGCAATTGACCGTGTTATTTACTGTTGGAGATGACCGGATATAGTAGGTGTATACGCTGTGCCTAGAGGGTAGCACTGTTAGTCCAATGAGTTACAACTCCCGCCCATGTTGGCTCACAGCAAGAGGATGTAGTCATGTTAGGGTTTCATTGCATTTATCCATTTGTTGTATTCCAGTATCGTGAGTTCGTGACACGTTTTATATCGTCCATTATCATTGTACTGGCATCTGCATGGTCCAAGGAGAAGGATAAAATAGAACTATATGCGATCGGACGCTTTGTTTGTTTCGTTAGTGACTGTCTTTTGTGATTGTGTACGTAGTGGAATGTTACTTGTCAAGACGTATTTCAACTAGGCCTAACTCTATGGAATGACACAGAGTTACATGGTCATTATACTGAAAACTGAAAGGGCCATGAATGATGTGTGCCCACATCTCAGCTACCTATTAAGGAGTAGGGTTTGTTGTACATAGTGAGAACTTCTTGGGGAATTAGAGACCACATTACTTTCACAAAGTTAGTTTGAAAGTCAATGGGACAATTATATTGAGTATGCTACCTTTTAGTATCATTCCTTAGTTACAATTAGGCTATACCTTTTATCATCCTGTACAGGTTTAATACAAAACATAAGTAATCCTTCATGTAATGACTTTTATTAACCGTTTTAACGAACTCTAGCAGTTCCTTTAGTCCTCATTTATCATCTTAAACACACATTGCACAATTCTTTACGATCTTTTCAATTTCTCCTTTTCTTGGACACGATGAAGGAATTTTGTAAAGTATCTGCACTGCCCTCTGTCAAAATAAAAAACAAAAACAAACGAACCTTCTCATCACTATCCGTGAATGCTTCGTATCGATCTTTACTGCCGATCTTGTTGATGACTTGAGCGACCCCGATGACCTCGCCACCAAGATCTTTGATCGGCATTGAAAGCATGGATCGGGTTTTGTAGCCAGTCAGCATATCAATTTCATTGTTGAATCTAGGATCCTGCAACAAAAGTAGATATAACAAAAAAAGATATAGTTATAATAAGAAAAAAGAAGAAATTAAACTGAAAAGCATAAAGCCATAAGGCTTGCACGCTACGCGTGCTTGGTTTGTTCATGCAGCGAACACTGGCGGGATATCGGCAGTTGTTTAATAGTGTGTTCGCAGGTAATTAAACAAGGTTTTCCAACACTGGCATGAGTGTTAATAATGAGATGGAAAACAAGTAGCAGGTAATTAATTCTACTACTTCGTTATGATTAGAATGCGATCGTTGATTATTTCTGGTATACAGCATTCAGAAACAACATATAGCCAATCCTGCTGTGTCAAATACACAAACAAATATATGCATGCAAACAAAAACTTCTACCATTATACATTCATGTCTTATGCATGTAATAATCAACTGCGGTTTAGGATAAAATGCAGCTGGCAGTTGATTATTACATGCATAAGACATGAATGTATAATGGTGAATGCCCCCGGAAAATTTTGGTTTATTTGCGTGTCTGGCGATAAAAAATTTGCAGTTGAGGATGCAAAATACTGACAACTTTTTGAATTTAAATTGTCACGAAACTGATGAAAATTTTAAAATGACAAGATAGAGTAGCTATATTATGTGATAAAATGAAAAGAGATTTAATCTGTCTTACAGTCTTTAAAAAGTTTAATTACAAAACTTCCGATAATATGAAACAAACATCGTTCCGCAAAGCCCCGTTTCTAGACTGCCTAACAAATGAATAGCATGCAATACGTACATATTACAACTGCAGTGTTTAACCATACCCAAAATACTACGGTACATGTGCTGCAAATTTTCCCAGGTACCTTACCAAACAACTGTGAGCTCATCTCCTGTCTAACACCTGTTTGTTAACATTTTTTGGCACATTTCCAGGAAACGTTTCATGGAGTAAACTGTTTTGGCTCCACTCTAGAATCAATTGGGGCAGTCAGTAAAGGATCATTAAAGTTATGCGAAATATTGTCTTAGACGTTCAAGAAAAGAAGATCAAATATCCTCGTAACATTAAGGAAAGTTAAACACACCTCAAGCCAACTGACTCCTCCGCATGAACAAAACTGTCTATTCCCCATGATACACGAGGCACAGTCTATACCATACACGCATATCACGATAGCTATGGCCGTCTTTATGAAAGTAAACGTTGAAATCACATGTTTAACACACTTGGCATGATTAACTAAATGCTAAATATTGTTCCCATATGTTCTTGTAGAAAACGTCAACTCCGCAAAATACAATTAGTTGTGTGTTTGTAGTTACGTGAGATCCGTAACCGAAGAGGTGGGTAGGCTATTTGCTATACACTTAACTATGGTAGGATATTATTTTTTCCATATTTTTGGAAATTCTATAAAACTGTTCCCCCCTCCCGCTTAACACCAGATGATAAATGGGTGTACTGGAGCCTTGATTACATGACATAAGTTGCATTTAGCACGATATTCCAGTTTTGCGTGAAATTTTCGAAAGTGTTTTGCTCGATCTTTCTTAAAATTTGAATACTTTTCGTACACAATTGGTAAATTCTCTACTGATTTTCAAGAGTTTTTATTTCTATACGGTCAAGTGAATAAGTTGTGCATTGAGTATAACCTTATCAGCGAAAACGATGCAGGGATTTCCAGTAGACAAATGTTTTCTTTGCGGGATTACTGAGTCAGTTGAAGGGAATCCCGCACCTTCCCGTGCTGGGCCGTGGGTGTCCGTGTGACACGTACCCTGAAGCGTGCAAAAATAGCCAAAGACATTGACCTTGTGAGTGGGTTGGGGACACATCATTACTCGCTGGTATTGTGACTAAAATTGACAGCACGTGCTGATTACTTTCCTTTTGTTCTGAAACTATTCTCGTGAAATTTTACTTTCAATT
This sequence comes from Apostichopus californicus, assembly GCA_020650975.1. Classification (NCBI taxonomy): domain Eukaryota; kingdom Metazoa; phylum Echinodermata; class Holothuroidea; order Aspidochirotida; family Stichopodidae; genus Apostichopus; species Apostichopus californicus. The sequence continues at coordinate 30,744 of JAIPMN010011306.1, forward strand.
TTTTTACAGATTTACTTCTTTTTTTCCTTCGTTTTTTTTATTATTTTTGGCTCCGTTTTTTTTTTCGATTTTTTTTTTCTTAAGCCAGGCTGGATTTCCCGTGAGCATCGCAGATTTCCCGCGAACCTGGTTTGCACGGTTTTCCAGCCTTGGTCACATACATACACGCATGTAATTACCAATAAAAAGTTTCTAAAGTGACTTTCATGATCAGCACAAAACATACAGAGAAAATGTTTTCTTTTTACTTGAAAATGAAATACTTGTCACTTAATGAAACCTCTACTTCACTGAAAACAGAATCTTATTCTTTCTCAATTACATATTGCAGTCGGTAAGTTCCATTGATTTAAACATCATTTACTTTACAGCCAGACAATCTACAAATTAATGTACCCGCACAATTCTTATTTTATGGCTTCAGAAAATTTTCTCTCTAAGAAAGAAGAGTTTAAAGACGAAATTTACCAAAGTGTCACTGACATGTTCATAAACTGATCCATCTAACTAAGACGCAAAAATAATAAAACTGACGCTACTAAATTTGATTGTTTGTAAATTTGCCAAATTGCTGTCACTTTATGAATCTTTCCATACACGGTTGTCAGCAAATTAACACATCCTACCCGACTGACAAATACAAGTATGTCAAACATTCACTTAAATCTACTGGCAGCAGAAATAGTTTTTTTCTAACATTTACTTGACTCGAAAATAATGAAACCGTTTTGTCATTAACGTATGTGTATACATGCACATCCCCCTTCTCTCAACGCTAACACAATCTCTCTTATAGAAAAAAAAGTCTTCGAAAAATTATTAATTTATACGTCTTGACATCGTCGTCGAGGCATATGCCTTTCTTTGTCCTCACTTTCATTGTAGTGACATGAAACTATGATTATGGAGAGGAAATAAGTTTCATTTGTTTATGTTGACGAGAAAAAAAGGAAAAAAAAATCTACTCCTGGAAAATACTTAAATTCTGAATCTCTGGTAAGAGACAATTTTGCTGTATCCATAATCCATATTGCCAGCAGAGCTAAGCACAATGCCACTGCCGATATTCCCTGCTGCTTCTTAATGGAAAATCAATTATCATGACGTCTTTAGCTCAAAGTTTGTTTATGCAGACATCATATTTTTGCATTCGCTCAATCTCCCCATCTCTAAGATTTTTTTTGGAAATTTTTTTTTCTTCTTCTTCTTCTTTCTTTTCTTTCTTTCTTTCTTTTGATCGATTAGTGGTCGACCTTGGAGACAATTTTCTCTGTCGTATATATATAGACGTTATATCGCATGTCCAAACTTCAACTTATGTCATCTGCTTCACAATTCGGGATTGGCAAATAAAAGCAGGTGCATAATTTAAACAAATTTAAAGTCTATCGTTTTTTAAACATTGTACATCTCGGTAAAGCCCTACCATACTGTATGTAACAAATTGAGAGATTTTTTTTTTATAATTTTTTTTTATTTGTCTTCTCTCTTCTTCTCCTACCGATACAGGAGAGGTTGGCATCAAGCCAGAGGACTATCAGACTTAATGTGATGATACAGCGAGGGTCCTGAGAGGGGTTTTAGAAAATTGACAATATCAGCGAAGAGGGAAGGGTATATGTATATAAGACAACTGATAACATTTGTATGGGATCAAGCAGGAATTCAAGACCCAAGTATATAGGTTGTGTTTATCGTTTAGACAATATCTGTTTAAGAATTAAAGGGAAAATAAAAGTCAACCAGGAAACCCAAAAAGGTATCTAGGGATTCCTTGTCCATAGGAAATATATTTTTTTTATGTATAATGGTTTCAAATTGACAATTTTAATATTTGTGAAGTAACTGTGTTGACACTCAGGTATAGAATGCTTAAAGGGAGTGAAGACTCGCGCACAAAGAAACGTCTGATGCCAGTAATCTCACCTTGTTTGGAATGAGGCGTAACAGAAGTGTCAGACACCACCATCGAACCCAGAAAATACACACACAGATTGCTACCGTGGGTAATTAGACACTAGTGTACAGTCAATACATGCAGCTACGTTCAATACCCACAACACAGTGTACTGTACATAGCAGCGATGGACATCTCAGGTCCAGATAAAAGATAACAAGGTATCACGTTTCATTACTGTCTGCATTTTGTAGCGACAAGAAAAAAACTTTCAGAGGGCAGCACGCGGTTTAGGGCGAGTCTTCAATGCCTTTAAGATCCACGGGCATTGAGTAACATTTTGTGAACCAAGAATCACAGTATGAGTCATCAAAGTTTTACCTAGACTGAGATATCATGTTTACGAGGCTTTCACGGTTTGACCTCTGATCTCCACCATTGTTTATAGGGTTGTTGTACTCTCCGCAGGTCTTTATTAATTGTATAACAATAGAAGATCATACAGATTGATTTCATGATAACAAGGTCATAAATCAGCTTCTTGTATTCAATTTTGGGTATTAAGATCCAGACATGTTTTCCTGCTTGATATATTGTGTTTACAAGGTTTTTCCCATTTGACATAGAGGTGATCTCAAATGACCTTTGACCATCACCAAAAATAAGAGGGTTTTTGTACTCAATATGGGGAACCCACACACTATATATGAGATTCACACGCGTTTTCCTTCGGAATGGTAATTTCGATAGGAAGAGAGAGTGCGCGGTGACCTGTGGGAGAGGTCACTGGGGCGCAGTGCTAAAATTATACCAGTGGCGTCTAGGTAGACTAGGAAATGTGCGTTAGTGTTGTAGGAGACAGGTAAGAGAGGAGTGAAGTAAATATAAAAATTTCCCTTCTTGAGATCGTGTTTAAAAGGTTTTCACAGTTTGACCCCTGATAACCCCGAATGACCTTTGACTTCCACCACAAGCAATAAGGTGCTTGTACTCGAATTGGGGCATCCACATGTCAAGTATGAGATCCCTCAAGGTTATCCTTCTTGAGATATTGTGATCACAAGCAACACACATATGCAATCACCATCAAATAGATTCCTTTTGCCTTCGGAAAAGAATAAAAAATTAATTGCCATTTTCAGTTAAATCTGACATGATTGTAAGTTAAAAATATCATGCCTTAATAATTATAGTTCTGTGATTAACTGAATTAAATAACCAGCAACAAAATATGGCCACATCACTACTTGCTGCGCAATAGTTTTCATATAAAGTGTTATTAAATCCCTGTTGGTATAGTAAGTACTATATAAGGTTTATATTGCTCTTCATTATACATGCTATGAAGTACAGTAATATATAAATATACATAAAAATATATATATATATACATACATACATACATACATACATACATATATATATATAGGGTAAATTCAAAGTACTTGGTTGCCTTTCATATTACAGTTTCCACCAAATTCATCATACACAATTAAATAGCATTACACAAAGTCAAATACTGTAGGATAGGTTCATTTCTCTTTGTCAAGTAGTTTAATAATTCAGTAGATAGCCTTCAGGTGGATATACTAATAGGGGCAGTTGGGGCATCAAGGGTACAGTATTTGCCCCCCCCCCCTCCCAGTTATCATAATGCTTACTCCCCTGTTGTCCCACAATTGGCTCTGGTAAAACAAAGCTGAATCCCTGCAGCCTCTGTCCAGCCCCTACATTTGCCTGTGATGAGTATGCAATTTATACATGCATTTATGCACTTCCAAAATGTTTTCCCACCAAACTGTTTACTTGCCATCCAATTCCCTACCCCCCCCCCCCACCACCCCTCCCACCTCCCCACTCTGACGTCACTGGCTGTTCATGAGAGTATGATATAAAGAGAGATTTACATCATACAAGAAAGAATGCACTGTGATGGATTTATGCATTCTGGTAAACATTATGTAGCTGTAATTAATATTTTAGCAATAAATGTTACTCAATTGTTTTGACAGCTATAACGGTGCAATTAATTTAACATCTTTAGCTAAAGTAACAGTGTGCATGGCATTGAACTCCTTTTATTATCATCCACATTTGCAGCAACAAAATAAGTGTTGTATGACTATAGTACCATGGCATTTGTGAAACTTTTCATGAATTTTAATTACTATGTATAGTTGTAATTAATTATCATAGCCATCTTCAGTTTAAGTATCATTCACCTCAATTACATACAATGTCAGATGTTACTGTACAGACTTTTCGGTTTTGCATGACTTTTAACTTTTAAAGAATTGTGAAAATCCCCCAAAGTTACTGGTTTGCGTATTTATGAATGACGACGATACTGACATGTCTCCACTCCACATATGCACTCAAATCTACCTAGGTGATGCAGATGATACAGGTGATGCATCTCGAATTCAGGGCCTTGCTGCCATCAGAAAGCTAATTATTTTCTTTATTTCTTTTCCTTTCTTTATTGTAAGGGGTCAGACTCGGAAAGCTTTGCTTATTCTGACTCCTCTACCCATCATATGTATATATATTCTGATTATTGCATATCATTTTTATATGTATATTAATTTAATACTAATCATGTTATAAAATATATATTAATGATGATGGTACAAATAAACTTGAAACTTGAGAAACCTCACCAAAAACCTTCAAACCAACAAGATTCCAATGGATGTAAAACACAAATCTGGAAAATACAGACTTTGTAAGCCTTGAGAATGGTAAATTTGGAAGGGAGAGGTACAGTGTAGGTGTTGACCCTGAAGTAGGTGAAGTGGGGGTGCAGTACTAAAATTTTACCAACTGTTGTAGGCCAGGTAGATTATAGTGCATATGTAGAATGGAGACAGGTAAAGAGAGGAGTGAAGTAAACCATAATGTGTCATAATTAGTAATAAAGAAAGCAAATGTCTCAAGTTTCATACAAAATGCCCACACAAAAACATGTAGATTCCTTCCAGCTATAGATTCAATTAAGAATGCACCATTGTGTAGTAAACTAGCTGCCATAAAAACTTGCTCAAATAGGCTACTTTTAGTTGAAATAATCTCACTGGAATAAATAAAAAGAAATATTCAATAAACATTTATCCAAACATCGATTTAGTTCAAATATTTCACTCGTTTTTATGACATATTGCTGTTACCTACTTCTTTTTCTTTTCTTTTTCTTCCTTAATTTATTTTTATTTTTTGTGTAAAATTAAGAAATGTACAAAGATTTGTCTGGAATTCCACCACAGACATACAACAATCTGACCACTCTAACATTCAGACAGTCCAACACTCATCTCCACTGCTTTCAACCTCTGCTTCTCGTTCTATGCACACATTCTATGAGCATTGGATGTTTCTGTGACTGTATCTTACAAATCGATTAAAATGACGTTAACCTCATCAGAACCTTGTAACGACAAAAGAGTCTCGACAGTGAGGTTCTATGTAGGACACCATGGATGCGGACGTGCTTGGATTTCAAGATCTGTAAAAATGAGTTAGTACTGTACCATGTATATATGGGTACATTACATTATAAACATCAGGTACAGTATGTAATGGCCTGGATCGTATGGAATTTGGGTTCATCAAACTGTGTGTAATTTTGGTCACTCACTTTTTTTATTTTTTTTTTGCCACAAAAGTACAAAGTGGAGGGAAGTCTTCCATAAAGCTTCAAAGCTTAACAATGTGGAAGACTCCCTGAAGAAAGAAAAGAAAAGAAAAACAAAATATATATGTGTATAAATACATATACATTTACATATACATATACATATATATATACTTTATATGCTAGAATAATATACAGACAGATAATATACAAAAATAACAATTATGCTAGGGATGACAATCACTGGCAAGAGGAGACATAATATCAAAGATACAGAAAAGAAGTCTATACTGTTTAACTTTTAACTATACTGTTTAACTAGTTTTGCAGTTTGTTTAGTTGCATTTACTTTTGCCCATTTCCATGTATGCCACGAAGGGTGTACAATAATAAAAGATCTCCTCTTCCTTCTCAATCTGACTTTTAAGGTCAGGCCAACTTATTTTTACACATTCTCTTACACAGGCTCTCTAGTGGATAAGCAGTTTGCTAACAGTTTTATTTTATTTTGACTTTTAAGGTATCAGAATATCCCTTTAAGTATGCTACATATCAATTGGCTTCCATGAGCATGCTCAGAATCAAATGTCTGCTGCAATTTAAGCTACCTCCTTTTGGCCTCAATATGCTAGTAAAAAAAAAACACAAATAGTCAGCTAAGATTCCCCATGTTATATATAAAT
>JAIPMN010011307.1:391-11925 GCA_020650975.1 Apostichopus californicus
ATATATATTTATATACCTTGTGTAAATCATTCGTGCGAAATGAAATATGTTTACCTACTTATTTTTTGAAATGCAACGCAACCAGCTGTTGATCTATTTCAGTTAATGACCAGATGATGGTTATATACACTTTTCCTGGTATTGTTGTCTGTATATTAAGTAATCGTTTTTCTGTTTATTTAGCCGTACCGTCACAATCGATTGTTTGGCGACACAAAGGGCGTATTAAAATAATAGCTCTGACACTTTCTCTTACCCTGGTCATGCACAAAGGGACCAAACTTTAATAATTACCCTGGATAATATTTCACAAGTGAATATACCGGTGATTCATAATCTGTTTCCGTGCCGAAATGTGTCAACAAAATCGATTTTGTTCCCCTCTAAAAATATTTAGTATTGTGTACTGTCCAAATCAGGTTAACACCATATAAACAAAACTGAAATCCGATTCCAAGGTCGGTGTGGTTGTGAACCGCTTCATAAATATAATTATTACATGCAAGGCCTATATGTGGAAATTTTCCGCAATAAATTGGACGTGAAAACTGTGCTAAAAAAAATATGCATTTAGATCGAAAATTAGTTAACGTAAGAGTTGTTGCGGCAACAGAACCCTTGATGTACATTTAACTCAAAATGGACGACCTTGAAACATTAAATGTACTATCCTTTATTTTTGCAGAACGGTTTCATTTATAATTTCATAATATGATACCTATAGTTATAGTCGATAAATGAAAATAGTAAGTTATTATCATTCTTTCACATGGCACAAGTTACTTTCATTAAATCGCATTGTTTTACAAAACTTTCACAGCAAATGTAGTTCTAATTTGCATACTGAATTAGTGTCGGGATGAGAGTTTTGTTTTCTTCAGCGTCGCAACAGAAAACCATGACAAAGCGTGTTACTTTCAGAACACTTCAGCCTATCCAGAATTCCTCATAGCAATAGATGTTCGTAGCCTAATGTGACGACAGTACGCGTTGAGAAAACGACTTACTGTTCAAGAATTTAGCCTAACACGTTTTCCTCATATTAGATGTATCTAGCCTATACCGTATTTTGCAAACCACCGCACTATATGGTAACATGACTGTTTTATGACATGCACGCAACAAGCTGTATGCTTTATGTAAGTATTGAAAATGAAACAACTGTCTTCAATTTGGCTTAGTTCAGAATGAATCTATATATAACTAAATATAAAATGAAAATGTGTATACGTTGGTGTTTAAAGAATAAGAAATTTCACTATGAGTGTATAAATTTGAGGATTTTAATGCTCATTTCAAGCGAACGTCCTTTCTGTCAATCGTGTCCTCCAAATACAGAATTATACGAAGATTAAATATTCACTGTTTTCGCTCTCTTCTCGATTGGCATGCATTCCTTACTCGCAGTAATTACATCATATACTCTTTAGAAGAACTGTTTCAAACTTGGAGGTTCTCTTTTAATGCTCCTCAGCTGCACATTCTTTATCAAAATCAGACCGTAATTGGAACACAAAAATTGGCTTTCATTCCGCAGGCTGACAGCTCAAACTTGCAATTGTCAGAACTACAAAGTTGATGACATTGTTAGAACTTAAGCTCAAGGGATATTCCATACTCCACCATTTTTGTTATATATTTTAGTATGGTGTGCGGTGATTCCGACTTTTCAGTGTCTGCAAGGGAGAATCCACGGAGGGGTAGGTGGGACTCGTGGGTAACATTTCATATTTTTTTTATAATCATAAAATTAATTATACAACCAGAATTTATAAGAACACAATGGTACATTAGATTATTGTTCGCGCGTTCTTATTTTATGCCAGTGTTTCTAGTTCAACGCAATGTCGGTAATTTCGGATAATATCGGTACCTAGCGGCACTTACTCGCCTCTCTATTTACAAAATTTTATTATTAACACCAATTGGAAAGTTAGTTAACGATAAAACACTTTGTCATGTAATTTAACTGATATTAGTTATTGATCTATCATCAATATTATCAATATTATAGCTGATAGGCTATAAAGACCAACAGTTACTATACACCTACGGTTTAACGACATAGAATAACACAGTTATAGATCGCTCCTGCGATCAAGATTCGTGTCATCACCAGCTATGTCAGAGAATTTCATAATCAAACAATGTTACTATACTGCCTGTATAATAACAATAGTCTAAATGATGTAGTCACGTCAAAGAACTCTTTATTTCTATGAGTCACGTATATGTACATTCGCCATTTTTGTGGTACTTTTTATACTTTACATTTAGAATAATATTTCGCAACGTTCTTCTTTATCAACTTTCTTTATTTCTACATTATCAATCTTTCTCTGCATTATTATACATTGCTAAGATATAGAATAAAACCACTAGTGAATTTTGCATCAATAAGTGAGTTCAGCTATCTTCCTTTTTCTCAGTTTTTAAGCGCATCTCTAAATTATTCATGAAAAAACATGGACCAAATATACACCTGCTACAAAGAAATATTAAGTGACGAAAGCTCGAAAATTTAAAAATATTATTTCGGGGACAATTTTTATGAAAACCAACAAAAGGGTAAAATAAGAAAAGACAAGAAAATATAATATTTTTCCTGCTTCTGTTCCTCGTGTTTTACGTCGCCTTTGGGAGTTTTCGAATGAGGTTCCAGACTTTTCTATGTATGGAAAAATTTCTACGAAGTAATTATACAAAATCAACTTTGTCAGCACACACACAAAATTGCAATCCCACTCGCCCGTAGAGATTCAGAGAATATAACGAGAACTTGTTGAGAAAATGCATAAACCAGAAGTATCCTAAGTTATCATATGATGGAAATTGGCGGAAAGTTAAGCCCATCGTCAGAATTCATTTTTCGTACATAGCCTATTGTATGGAACATACATTTGGCATGTACGTACGCAACAAATAGTATCGGGAAAAAAATGTTTGAAATGGTGTGTTCGAAATGAATATAAGATTCCAACTTCATGGCAGGAATATTATACATATAGGAGTGTTAGCTCAGTGGTTAATCCCAGTGCCTTTCAATCATAAGGTCCCGAGTTCGAGTCACTCCAAGATTAATGTACGTCGTCCAGTTACTGAGTTGTTGACAATTGACAATTCATAATAATGGACGTTAAATATGAATCTAAGAGACTGACTTCAGTTAGCTTGCGGCTTTGATAAGCCAATGATGGCTTCTTTGCGAGTTCCTGCTTGCAGGAGGATCTAAAATACATACAATACATACATATATATATATACGAGACATACAAGAAGTTGTTTAACTTAGCTTAATTTCGTCTCGACTGGTTACGGTTGAATGTTTAATAATCAATGGGATTCGATTTATACCCTAATACCACGTGTTCACTATAATACCATGTCAGCCTACAGTGTCTACATAATCGAATGCGAATGCAACTAAATTTACAATTCAAATATATACGAAGAAGTCAAACATGCGAATAAACCAACACAAGACTTTTATAGAAGCTACAGAAACTCTCTGAAATCCCTTCCATCAATAATTATTGAGTCAAGTTCAGTTACCACATACCATCTACATAATACGCATTCATCATTGAGCTGTGTACGAAGGAATATGTACATTTAATATATATGAGGGGAAGAGAGGGAGAAATAATGATTTTATTATGAACATAACAGGTATAGTATAACGAAAAGTGAGATGTCTCTTTTATGATAGACCCAAATTCCCCTCCCTCCCACTCCCTCCCTGAGACCAAATGTTTGCTCAGAAAACTTGGCAGTTGACCTCCATTTCTTGCAAACTGTCGTCATGGAAATAATATATCGAACGCAAAATGGTTGCAATCGTTCAAATTAATGCGTTTTTTTGTTTTATGAAACTGCTATGATGCCATTCAAATTAGAAGATCACATCAATAACTTTTCATTTTTGCTCTCCAGGTAATACGCATTTCGGCTTTGTTTTCATGTTTCGTATGTAATAATTGCCACCACATTCTACGCAGCATTAAACATCGACAAATTAACCGTTACTGTAAATGCTTCCTATGAACATACGACAAAACCATCATTAGGAGAAAATTATGTTACTTTTTTCATCATGAGGTAGTCAGTACGTTATCAATGATTTGTTAAATATTCATGAATGATGATCAAAACCTCCTCTTTTTTGTTTGTGTTTTTGCATGTGTATACCTTCAAGTTTGTATGCCCTATAGGTCAACGAATACAGACTGAAGGACTGTAGTGAAGTCACAAAATGCTCACTTTTGCATATTCTAAGGAGTAAAAGTGCTTCATTTAAATATAAAAAAGCAGTTATAAACAGACAACTCGGGGTTCCAAGGTTGTATTATCAATACTGTCAACTGATATTGTACTTAACCAATACATGAAAATGGTCTTGTTTCTTTGTCCTTCTTTCATTGCAAAACCAATATCCACATCTTAACTTAAGTCTTTTGTATGTTTCATAAACTAATGACTCTTTAAGCAAATGTATCTTTATTTCGTCTTTCACGAATACATTTTTACGCAAATTAAAATAAAAAATAAGAACACCATTGAATGCAATTGCAATTAAGAAAGCAACATTGGAAAATGTTGAAAAGATATTTTTCCTCTTCGAAAGAATCAATAAATCATAAAAGCTGTAAGTTTTAAAGACAAACGCTCTTCTCAAATTTCATCATCTTCTCCTTCTTCATGATATGAAATTTCTTAAATTTACTTTTTCAATAACGAAACTTCAGATCTATGTAAGTGCTGGCTGACATAACCAACACATATTGACATACTGTAAATTAACATTAAAGATGACGAAGTTGGTATGTTAATTACTATAGGTCTATACTCACCGATATAAACGTTCTCTGGCGCAGTAAATTCATTCGCTAATGGAGATGTCATCAGGTTCAAAATTAATAATACAGTCAGCAACATTTTCCAACGAAGATGTCCTGCAATGACACCGTAAGACTTCCTTCCATCCATTTTAGAAGTATTGACAGACAAGGGAGATGTAAAAGGTATCTCGCTGATTTTCTCAGGGTCTCTCACTGTTTCTCCTACGTCGAAGTTAGTAATTGTCTTCTCTTTTCTTGGCAACGTGTTTTAGGCGAGACTCTCTTTTAACTAATGACTTACTTCAGTCAAAGCTCATTGTTCCATAAATCCTCAATATTACATCCAAACGTGGTGTCATTCCTTATATTGCTTACTCTCGTTAAGATTTTACCTTTAAACACTTTTTGTCTGTTCTTTTCCAACTTTTTCTGGTTTTATACTATGTCATTTTTTTGTTGTGAATTTCTTAATTGAAAATCCATGCTTAAAAGCGTGAATTTTATTTTCGAAATCATATGTCAAAACTTCAGAACTATCAGAATTATGAAAAGACCATCAGTTATATTTCTGCTCAATTATATCTGTATATCGTACTCTAAAGTATAGCGGATACGTAATATTTCACTTGAACTCTCCTTTGTTCAAATATTACAGTTCGCGTAGTTCTACTCACCGTTTTCTTCCATTAACTGTTCAAAACTATTCAAGAGTAAAGACATGTCAATATCGGCTCAACGTCCGAAGATTGCTACAACTTTATGGGTCTCTTTCAGATTGGAACGCGAAAGAAAGCAAAACTAGTGGCGGCGTTGCACATTTGCACGACTACACTCAAACGAAAGCCTGCAGTTCTGGAATTTTCCAATAGCAGTATAAGATTACAATTAAATATACACCAACGTGAATTTTTCTACAAAGTGCATTATACTATATATGCTTCGATCACGTTGGCTTTGCAAAACGTAAAAATCACAAATACAGAATCCAGTTACTGTTTTTCCCCCAAAAGTTTAAATGTTTACTGAGTTTGTCGGTATGTTTTCAAACAGTACAAAAAAGGAACAAAACACATCAAGTCCACTAAATATATTGTCAACTAAGATAGAGAAAAGTCCTTTTTACACGTGTCGTGTTTCCCGTAGTTTGAAACTATGGAATGATATCCACTGAAGAAGCCTTTCGTAAATTTCAGTAAGTTTGATCCAGAATTGATTCCAAATGATTGCCACAATTACGAAAACTGCAAAAAGTAAAAAAAAAACTTGCTCAAAGTTAATCAACCACGTATATGAGATTGTTACTGTTCACAATGGCACACTACTCCCGTGTGAAGAACTATATGGAATGACCTTCCATATATGTACGGACCGTGTATAACGAAGATGTCAAATAAGCTATTGCCCTACATGTTCTGAAAATGGTGGTGAAAATATTCTCACAAAAAAATAAATATATATCACAAGGCGAGGTTAACTCGTCATTAATAATTCGTCTAAGTTAAAACGGAAACGACGGTTGACTTATAATGTGACCGCGTGTGACGACTAAAAGGCAAACGACAGAATCATATGCATACAACACGCTCTCATGCTGTACCTTACGGCGTGACTATCAAAACATATGATGGCGCTATTTGGTTAAGTTTGCTTGTTTTAAAGCCAATCTTCACCAGATGACTTTTGCTTGCATTTGTATATACACTAAAACTGCATTACCAATACACGTATATACACTTAATTCATGTTAATGGAAGCTTATTGTTATAAACAATGTTATGCATGGACATTACATAGTTACAAAAAACAAAATATAGATAGATGTAAGATTTACAGTAGTTACTGTTATCTATGTGGGAATCGACTGGATATAAATTGGATGTGCTCCAAGATATCTGTGACTTATTCTAAGAATGTGCACATTTTCTTAAATTTCCTCGTAAGCTAACGAACCCATGTGACTGAAATATATGCGCTTGGTTATATTGGTTAGCTCCTTGGTATATCTACGACGTTGATAAAACACATATACACAATATCAAGCTGTGCATGCCAGTGAGCTTGGGCTTCAACATGACGGAGTAGAGGATTTGTTTAATGACGGTGTTTGAAGTTATTTAATGATTGGGATTAGACTTACTACAAGTCATTTTCACGTTTCAAGAATCATACAAACAGAACTACTACCATTTCACCTGTTCATACCTGTTCGTTATGAAATGTAAAAATGTTTGTTATAACCGAACAATAGAGTATGTGTTGCGTCAGTTGTCATAACAACCGACTTGATGCTTCTAAACAACATTTTCCCATGAGTAGTATCGTGGTATCCACACCGCGGTTGCTTAAAACCGTAATGGCCTAAAAAGTTAAAATAGAATATCAGCCACCAACTAACAGATAGAAACGGTTCACTGAAATAACTGATCTGTGAGTATTTGTTCGTTCCTTTTTAGGAACAACAAGATTGGGGACAAACCCAATAATGGAGTTTGACCTACATATAGGAGCTCTCGTTTATACAATATGTTTCGTTAAGTGTCAGTAGCAATTTGCCTAGATTTACCCAAAAGTCATTTACCAGGCAGGCTTTTATTTTCTTTCTGTCTCTATCTTGGAATATAATGATATTAATGCATACATATATACAGTTGGCAATTGGCAATTAAGCCTATAACCACGAAAAGATATATTGTGATATTTTGAATACCCTGGTTAATTACTTGTGATATTCTCTTGCAGTGAATTTATTTCTCCTTTTAGAATTCGATATTAAGAAGCATAACTTTAATCTGTCAGTCTGTGTGATTGTGTGTAACAGATATCATGCCGCCATTTTGGAAGCTGAATATGGAAAATATGGAATTGATTTACAAGTGGAAACATATTCTGATGAGGTTTATTAACAGTCTCTCCCCCTCCCCCCCCCTTCGCCCAAACAAACAAGAGAAGCAAATGTCACGAACTATTTGTTTAAATTTCCTTATTTGTGATAAATAAAAAGTTTCAAATAGAAGTGGCCAAGTCGTTTATTCAGAGATGAAACTACCTATGACTGTCGGTGACAGATTTGCAGTGCAATTGAATTTATGATGAATATATAAGCATCTATTTCTTTGTATTCAGTTCAATTGAACTATGTTTCAACCACTGTAAGTTTGGTTTTATAAATCCCTGTTATAGGATCTGCTTGTGCAGTTGTATTCGTTGCCGGGGAATTTATTTAAATCCCTCCCATGCCCTCCTACCAACCCCCAAAATTAAAACTTTGAATTGCAAATAAGGAATAATTTATGAGCCAATTCATATCTAACTTGTGGTTTTGTTTTGTTTTGTTTTGTTTCGTTTCGCCTTGTCTTGTTCTGTCTTTTGTTGCCTTGCTTTGATTCGTTTTGTTTTGTGTAGGTTTGTACCAGTGGCGGAGCTAGGGGTATTGGTCAGAGGGTCGAGAATGGTCTGTAGGGGCGCTTTTGACACTATCTAAGCGGAGCGCCACCACAGGTTGGCGCGGAGCGTACAGAATTTTTTTTGAGTAAAGATACTCCCTAGATCGCCGGAAATGACCCTTTCCGGGCCTTGCTAATATGCAGATAAACGAAGAATAAATAGCTGTCAGCGCCATTTGTGACAACTCGTAAGTTTATATGGGTGTTGAAAGTACATGCGCTTGGAAATAGTTTAATTATTAAAGAAATTAAAGACTGCCGTTAGAACATTTTGTTAGAACATTTCACCAACAAAATGTGACAAATGTCAATAGGTAGATGAGAGCGCAATAAAAAAAGTCAATAATCGCGAATAAGTAAAAAATGGTAAAAAGCTGAAAAGGGCGCCAGCAGTCCATTTGAGTCCGTCAGGGGGGGCATTCGCCCCCCCCCCTGAATATATGGACGCTCCGCCACTGGGTTTGTGGTTTACTAAAGTAATGCCCAACGTTTCAATCGACCAGTAGAGCGAAATTTTTATAACTGTGTAATTGATATGGCAGAGACGTCGATTTTTTAGACCTGTGCCGTAGCTGTATGTATATCCCGTATCGTTGAATAACTTCCGCCAATATGTGTAATGCGTAACAGTCCATCTAAAACGAATAATGTTACATTTGATAGATATGACATTTATTCCAATCCGGGACTCCAGCTTATGTTGTTTGTTTTATAGGGTTGTTTCTTTCTTTTTTCTTTCGATTTATTTACTTTGGTTGTCACTGATCACTTAATGCAAAATGTAACAGCAAATCAAAACTAGTACACTGACTGGAAAATTAATATGAACAAAAGTGCAAAGCAGAAAATATGTTATCGATACTTTGTGCTCATTCTTACGTTACATGTTTCATTAAGGATACCTACAAAAATTCCCCTTTCCTATTACAATGCAATTCATTAGTGCAACTGATCAAGTTACATTTTTTTTTATTTAAATTAATTTTTGTT
This sequence comes from Apostichopus californicus, assembly GCA_020650975.1. Taxonomy (NCBI): domain Eukaryota; kingdom Metazoa; phylum Echinodermata; class Holothuroidea; order Aspidochirotida; family Stichopodidae; genus Apostichopus; species Apostichopus californicus. The sequence goes on from JAIPMN010011307.1 coordinate 9,663, forward strand.
GATTCAGTATTATCAATACTAATGTTACATTAATCTCATTGGTTCGGATTCGAATGGAACCATTTATTAATCTCGACTGGGCAAGCTTCGACTGAGAATAGTTTTGAGATTGTCTTATTGCGATCAATGTTAATCAAATTTGATTTTCATATAAATTTTTATAAATATATTATTTTTTATAAATTTTACAATATTTCGTATAGTTAGGTTTTATTGGTATAAATTAGTGCACGAAGGAACGTAACTTTAGTCGGTTATCAATGACATATGATCTAACTTTAATATTTATACTAGGTATTTAGTTCATTTGAAAGTGATATCAAACTAGTTGCATGCAGCGAATGGAATGTAAAGACTCCACAGGAACCACTAAATTATTTCGTTGTTTTAGACCTAATTTAAAAAGAAATTCATTGCTCTTGGAGCCAAATCTAATATCGAAAAAAAGTGACAGACTTTGTTTTCTAAATTTCTCCATTGTTTGACGTCATAATGAAAATACAAGATAATATAAAATAATATAATATATAAATATATAATAATATCTCATGTCAATCAGAATGAATATAAAGCAATTTCATTCCATATTTAATTGTTTGTAATCATTTCTAATCATCTGTAATAAGTTCATTTCTAATCATACCAGTTCATTTCATTTCATTTCTTACATTTTGTAATCATTTCTAATCATATCAGTAATTTCTTTTATTTTCCCCTTTACTTTTAATTAATTTCTAATGGATTAGTCATTCTACCCATGAAACTGAACATGAATGAAGTAGACTGAAAGTCCATTCTAGGGAGCTAAGATAAGACAAGTATATTTGCTAAAACAATTTTGGATATCATTGAGTAATCAATACTTTGAGATGGTGAAAGATTAAAGACATGACTTAATATTCATATAGAATAACTGCGGTGATTTTGTGCGTCCACATTAATGAAACAAACCGTTAGAATGATCCAATTCCGGTATAAAGGGGAAGGAGGGGGGCTTGGGGTGGGGGGGGGGGGATAAATAATGCAACTGAAACAGGATGTTAAACATTTTTTTGGTGTGGTTCATCTGCAATGGCAACCGATTCACACAGAGATTACAGTAACTACTGTAAATCTTAAAGTTTTGTACCACAGTAATTACTGGATTGTGCTGACAAACCTGATAAATCGGTAGCATGTGATATTAGGATTACAGTCAGAACTGAGGATATTTGTAATTCCAACAAATCCCAACAACTAGATATGTTGGAATTACACATATCCTCAGTTCTTACTGTAATCCTAATAGCACTTGCTACCAAATTTATAGCACGATCCAGTTTTTACTGTGGTACAAAACTTTAAGATTTACAGTAGTAACTGTGTTCTCTATGTGTATCGGGTGGCAATGGATACATTTAAAATAATATTCTGCTTTTAACATTGATCTAGTTTCTCTAATTTCTAAGGTAGGCACATGCGACACCACTCTGAACTAATAGAGGAATGAAGCATGCAACTCACATACTATACGTACATATACAAAGAGGGGGGGGGGGTATAAAAGGTCATACCCTAAACACCATTGGCAGCAGTGACCTTTGCTAGACCTCGGCACCAATATGTGTGTGTATTTATTTAAATATTTATTTATATATATTTGAAAAAAAAGGAAATTTGCAACAACAATCTCCATGTCACATTATCATAACAGAATTCCTGATGTAAGCTATAAGTCACACGACAGTTGTTGAGTTTAAGTCCAGTCGAATGTATACGTGCCTCTGACGCACGGTATTTAGCAATACGTTGGTTGGTGTGGATTAAAAACCCACTGTAATGAATAATTACCGTGCGTTTGTGGTTTTCAATCTTAGCATATAGAACTGAATTCTGCTGCCTCGTGTTTATTCTCTTCGTCTTCTCGATAGTAGATGCATTTCGTACGTATTATATGCTCCTGATATCCTCGGCCAAATCCAGTGATAAGCAAATTAACCTTGGTGATTCACTTTATGAAAAAACCGTCGAAATGAAAGCGTGTCTAGAGGATACCCTAAGGGGGTACCAAAGACTGGTCGCTCTAATCAGCAAGTCAGTTTTTTAGATGCATAGATGTAATGGTTTCACTGAAATCAATCCTTAACAAGAACCAAGAGCACTTGACATCATTTGCCCATAGGCTTAAAAGACTCATTCCTTGCTTTTCTTTTTCTTGTCCATTCGGTCTATATATATATATATATACGCATACGCGAGATCCATACATATAGAATATATATAT
>JAIPMN010011309.1:6043-16525 GCA_020650975.1 Apostichopus californicus
TAGGGCGACAGTAGGGGTTTAAAGAAAGGCGGGGCATTGGGAGGGGGGGGGGTGTGGGACAGAGAGTGGTACCAACAATGTCAAGAACATGTTGAAGATACTTGCAGCTGTGTAATATGACTTCTTGTGAACAGGAGTGATGTCAATTTTTGTTTTTAGTAAATATAAGCAAAGAAAGGATAGGAAATTGAAAACTGAAAAAGGAAATTGGAGTTGTTAAAGTTATATAGAGGATTTGCCATATACTTTATGGTAGTTTTGTTGTTAATTTTAATCATTTATGTGTTTCCTTGAACATTCTTCAGGTAGGTACTGTAGTGTAAGGTACTCTAGTGTGAACAAACCTTTTCAAATTAGGAACTGTTCTGACACTATTGGGCAGAGCATTATTTTCTGAAGAAATTGGATATAAAAGACACTAAAGAACAGAACTATCTTTCTTTTTTTAACAAACAATAGTTAAAACTTGTCAGGAATTTTGCTTGCAAAGCCCTTTGGGAAACATGTATGGAAACTAAGCAGAATGTGTTCTGCAAAACCACTATTTGCTGTACATAAGACCTGTAAAATTTTACTTGTTAGTATTCCTTTTAAACAGCATTATACTGTAGCTAGAGGAAGATGGACTAGAGGGTAGGAAGGGAAGTAAGAAGCTGCACCCCCCTCCCCCCCTCCCTCCTCCCCCTGCTCCAAATCTCCATGCCTATGTATGTCAGCACCTAAAGCAATAAACAAGTACTCCTTATCTGATTGAAACATTTGCTTCCCCTTCCCCTTACCCCCTTCCCCTTACCCTACCCCACCCCAACCCATCCCCTTGTATTTATGAAAATGACTCATTTTTGCCACTGTGTTTTGAAATGACAGTATCGGCGTTTAAATTTTTTTCCTTCGCAGAATTTTCTTGCCAGCAACCCAAACGCTCCACCTCAACTACAAGGTCAAAGTTCAGAGGGGAGAGCCACGGGACATACCAACCCACTCAATGGGAGCAATGGTGAGTTTAAATGGTAGTTGCTAGGCACAAGTGAAAAGCAACCTAACAAGATTTAGATTAATTCTGTAATCTCACAGCACTCTTTGGTATGTCTTTGTACTTGCCATAAGTCCATTTAATACAATATAGTATTAGAGATGCACAATTGATCTAACAGAGAGATGCATTTCTACTGTATATCAGAGGCGCAACTAGGCCAGTGCTGCCAGGGCCCTGTGTTGGGGATGGGAAATTATGACCACCAATCCGCAGAAGACAATTTTACTCATATTTTCTGATGTCCTAAATATGGTCCAATACAGTGCTTAAAGTTCTCTTCCAATACCAACCAAAATAGGAATTCAAATAAAACCCATTCCTCAACAGAGAAAGCCTGAGTGTGTGCCATATCTGGGCATCTAGAGGTTCCAACAATTAAAAACAAAATTCTCACCCAAGTCCAATCCATGCCTGTGCTTGGTTGAATGTAGACCTTCCTTGGGGGACCAGTTCTATAATAGCACCGGGTGGGGTGGGGGGGGGGGAAGGTTGCTCTGTGCTACGCCACCCCTGTATATGCTTTCAATCTTTCCTTTTGCTTCGTTCGACTCAACGTTCGACTCATTCTACTGTTTCTGTATGACAGGTGCGAGACACAACTTTCCAGCCGGGAATCAGTACACTCAGCCACCTCCGCCTCTGATGGGACAAGATTTTCAAGGAGGCGCCTTTCCAAATCCCAACTGGAACATAGCAGGCAAGCCTAGCAATGGGAGGGGTAGAGATAGGGGCGTAGGTGGTCAGCAGGATCCTCGCATAAAGGCCAAGAGAGGTAGATAGCATGAATTCATTGTGAGCAGTGCACTGTATACTCAGACTAAAGATGTAGCCACCAGGCTGATGCAAGGTCAGGCACTGGTGGAGTATGAATGGATATAAATGTTTGTAAGGCTTGTATGAGATGTACACTGTGGGGACTCTACTGTAGTGTAAGACTCTTATGACACCAGTGATATACATTGTGTGGACACTACTTTTAAATAAGACTCTTTTGCCACCTGTGATGTAGACTGTGTGGACATTGCTGTCGTGCGAGACTGTTTACACCTGTGATGTACACTGTGTGGACACTATTGTAGTGCAAGACTCTTATGACACCTGCGATATATACTGTGTGGACACTACTGTTAAGTAAGACTCTTTTCCCACCTGTGATGTACACTACGTGGACAGTGCTGTCTTGCAAGACTCCTTTTACACCTGTGAAGTACACTGTGTGGACACTATTGTAGTGGAAGACTCTTATGACACCTGCAATATACACTGTGTGGACGCTTCTGTTAAGCAAGACTCTTTTGCCACCTGTGATGTACACTACATGGACAGTGCTGTCTTGCAAGACTGTTTACACCTGAGATATACATTGTGTGGAAACTATTGTAGTGCAAGACTCTTATGACACCTGTGATATAGACTGCGTGGATGCACTACCGTTAAAGGCATTGAAAACTCGCCCCAAACCGCATGTCGCCCTCTGAAAATAGTTAACTTTCCGTTGCTTGCAAGTGAAGTTTGCTTCTTGTAGCTACAAAATGCCGACAGTAATGAAACGTGATACCTTGTTATCTTTATCTGGACCTTAGATGTCCAGCGCTGCTATGTACACTGTATAGTGGGTAGTGACCATAGCTGCATGTATTGACTGTACACTAGTGTCTAATTACCGACGGTAGTAAGCTGTGTGTGTATATCTGGGATCGATGATGGTGTCTTACACTTCTGTTACACCTCATTCGAAACTAGGTCAGATTACCGGCATCAGACGTTTCTTTGTGCGAGAGTCTTCACTCCCTTTAAGCAAGACTCTTTTGCCACCTGTGATGTACACTATGTGGACAGCACTATTTTGTTCTGCCTTAAAAGTGGTTATCATCTTTGGGTAACATCTTGTGCATTTTGTTAAAGAATCTAAAGAAGAAAGTACCAAAAGATTGATTTAAAAGCAGTGCATATGTTCAGAATCACTTTAGGTGGTAAATATTATGGCATCCATCATTTCGATAAGTATAGGCTTGCTAACACTGCACAGTGTTGTACTGAAAGGTGCTTCATGTGTAGCAACGCACTTAACTTACTTAAGACTAAATAGCCTCTTGTTTTTGAGGTAAATGAAATATAAACCTTTACTTTGATCTTAGGCGTTTGATTCCCGAAGGTGCTAAAGCGAGAGATTTTTATGAAAGATTGTCATTTTTTTGTTATGTCTTCTTCATTTAGGCCCTGCCTATTCCACTTCATGAGCCACAATGTACAAAGCCTTTTTACAAGCATATCTAGTATTGAAAAGTTTCATTTCATATGGGCATGTTTGATTCATAATTGCATACCCTGCAAGGAACTTAAGTAAGTGTGGAAATTAAGTAATAAAATTAGTGCAAGTCTCGACAATGTGAGCGGTTACTTATAGTTTGTGAGAGAGAACACTCCATTTCAGTCGATATGTAGTAGTGCAAGTCTTATGATTTTAGAGCAATCATCTTTTGGGGCAAAAAAACAATAACAATTTTGATTTACATTTCCTCTTGTTTGCCATATTTTCAATGAGAAATCCTAAAAAAACAGCAGCTTGTTGTGTTAAATACATGCCAAATTGCCAATACCCCACTCACCCTCCCCCCCCCCCCAACTGGTTCATTTATCCATCTCAATTCATACCTGATCTTGATTTAGACATTTGTCGGATTTAGACAATTGATTTAGACACTCTGTTAGACACTCTGTTAGAGCCCATCTTTCGTCAAGGAAAAGGGCTGTAATTCCTACAAATAAAAAAGTCTCACTCTCGGCTTAGCCGTCCGACTGCTATTGCATTACAAGGGAGATTGATTCTGTGCCTGTAGGGTGTGTATATTATATATGTCCGAGTGTAGTCCTAATTGTGTGTAGGCCTCCTGCGATACCCATTTAAACTTGCGATTGATCTTTAGATAAATCATGGATCTGATGTGATTGATTGTTTGAAACCACCAAATAGATAAACAAACAGACTATAATTTACAAATTTACAATTTTAAAGTGTTCACCGTTCTTTGAACTGTTAAGTAAATCTTTACAGTTGACTGTCAGCAATGTAATAATTGTGTCGTGGATGTAAGTCCTGTCTACGCCCACCAGCAACGAATGTGCTCACAATTTGAAGATGAATTCCAACCACTTTTTCATAGGTTAAAATTAGAGGGCCTGATGTTTCTATCCTAGCAGGATCTTCTTCAGAGGCTAACTGGAACAAAACAAACTAAGAACACATTCAGGGACACAGATAAACAGACAGTTAAATTTAATTTTTTTCAAAAGTTTTTCAAAAGTTAAAAGGTTTCCCTGATCTCGGTTTACATTATAGACAATTTCAAAATCTTTACAAGTCAACATGGTTTTCAGTGGCAGTTCTTATTACAATGCTCAAGATACAGACACTGCAGTTTTGAATACAACAACAGTACATTACAAAAGCAGAAAACCCCTACAGAAATAATGGAAGAATCTTTACCTTGTTTTACTAAAGTTTGGTTTCAATATGCGGTCAGTTATGCAAGACTCTCCACATCTGCAAATTTTCTGGGCAAAACATTCATGTGTGTCATTGTGTAGATTGTACTGAAGTTGCAATATTGAGACATTTATCATTGCTATAGTGCAATCTTTAAAAGCACTGCACAGTATGCTACTAAAGCCAATAAAATAATGAAAAGACATTTAAATTTGTTAGCTGAACAATTAGAGGTATCCTGACTTGATTAAATAAATATAATTTGCAGTTTGAAAAGTTGCCAGACCGATTAAAGATCATAACATTTAGATTCCGGCGGTCAGTTTCAGCAGCTTAGCCCCTTCCGTATTTCTGCCCAAAAAGAAATGATTCCAATGTAAACTAGCCCTAGTCGTTTGTACGACTCATCTTACACATTTCCAATTTTGTGGAATGTTTCCATGTTTTTCAAGAATCTGCCTCTCTATCTCTCTTTTATTTTTATTTTTTCTTGGTCTTTTTGTTGTCCAATTTCTTGTTTCGATAATTGATTCTTTTGAATCATATCTGGCTACTTGCCATGTTTTTAGATGTCAGATACGTGATGTCGAACACTTTGGATTGCACGGTCGAACCTTCTCAAAGCCCCCAGTGAACGAGGAGTGGAAGGCTGCGATAGTTCAACTTTCACAGGTCTTCTTCTGACTGTAAACATCAGATAGGGGTTTACTATAGTTGTGGTAAAATTGAGAGGAAAATCCTTAAGGATTAATATTAGGAATATTTCAAGCTAGGTAATGTTATCAAAAAATGTTGAACTTTGTTTGCATCAATCACTAGCACTGTTAAAAACAGTTTTAAGCAGAGGCTGTCAATATTGACTTTTATTTCTATTTTTTACTCTTGGACCTCCAGACTGAATCATGAGTCTTAAAAAGTGTTACATTTGATGATCCAGAAATGGAAAAGTCTTTTAAGAATATAATGTTTGTTAGTGCTGAACCTGTGGAAACCTTCTTTGAATTTTTATTTTACTACCAAAACATTGTTCACAATTAAAGGAGCTTTCCCTACGGCTTTAATTGATGTCTTTCTACTGAAAGCATCTCTGGTGTTGAAACTACCGACAACATAGACATGACGTTAAAGTGCTTTACTTTATTGGAAAGTGCTCCTGCTCAGATCCCTATTTTGAATTTGGAGAAAGGCATAAAAATGCTTGAATCCCTTAAAATCATACTGTAAAACTCTCCATTTGATGAGCATCCTGTACCCGCTTTAATGTTAAATTGTTTGAAACTTGTCCATTGCACATGTGTGTGACAGTTACTGTAACAGATTTGTACTAGGTAAATAGAAGTGCCGTGTGGGTACCAAAACACGGATAAAAGAGGAATATAACTTCTATTCAAGCCCAATGAAGTGAACACACCCTTAAAGCAGAAGCTATTAACTGTTACGTGAAGTCAAGCATGAACGAAGGTTAGTGACCACGGTTCTCTACCTGAACCATTGCTTTAATGGGTGATTTAGGAGGTAGACAATGGCCATCTTGTATCATTCTCACCAATTCTTCCAGTTAGTTTAGCCATCATTTATGACCTATGTTTCACATTACATATTATATTTATTGATGCTTTGCATGTAGTCAACTTTATCAAGGTGCTGTCACACTTGGGTCTGATTGGATTAAATCGAAGAAAATCAGAAGGAGGATGATTTTTTTCTTTTTTAAAGTAGCTCATATCGATTGCGTTTGGATAAAAACAACATCACAATCATATTACTGAAACATTGTTTGAGTGTCTAAGACAATAAAGGCTTTTTGTCTATACTAAATTACTAATATGGATGTGTTATATACCCATTTTGTGTTAACCATTAAGGATGTTCTGTGACATCAGACATGAGTAAAGCGACCCTTTCACCAGCCATGAGTAGAAACATATCGTTAGGGTAGTAATTGTCAAATGGCAGGTTTGTTTGTTTGTTAAAATGATCAGGGCCATAAAAATAAAAAGTACTGTATGACTGAACCGGCCAGTTTATTTCATGTTTCATGATTACACTCACTTCTTCAACTTTGGGGACTCGAGCTCACACCGTCATGTTCGTGGTGAATGTAACATCGTATGCGTACGATTCAGTTACCGATACTTAATGATCAGAATTGCATTTCCAGAAATGTGTGACACTGTCACACAGTGTCACCGTGACACGGTGTCACAAATGTGTGACACTGTCACTGGCTATGTCCGTACCTGCATTTACACACCATAACTTTAAAACTTACAGTAGATTGTACTGCTCAACCGAATCCTTTGTGTGGCTCCCAACCTGGGAAGGAATTACCCCCGCCCCTCCCGGGGGGATAATTAGCTAATGTTTGGAGGGGTTAATAGCACTACTGCTGACATAAAAACAAAGAGGTAATTTTAGAAACTGATGGTACAGAAGATTGATTGGTTCAGGTATGTCTGTATTTTGTCCTAATTTAGAAATAAAAATGCAATATGGAGACATATAACTGGTGAATTAAACAGTCAAGATTCTATATTTAGTTGAATAAAGGATAAGGAAAAGTGCAACCGTGGCATTGATTTGATCTGTTGTGCCCCAACCACTATGTAACATGTTGTGAGGTACGGTGGTGTAGGGACTACTTCACTAACAACTTATACATTACTACTGTATATGAGGATATTAAAAATGAACCATCTTCCAACATTGTTTAATGACTGTTTTACATGTAGGACAGGGAGGGGGTATGCAGTAGGCAAAGGAGGAGTGTCGTTCCAAAACAGTCGGGATCCACTGGTTTAACTTTTAGGAGTGTCAGGAAGGGTTCAGGTTCATTGTGATCCCGGTGTTATGCAGGTTGCAGGAAATAGTTGGATTAGGGTGTTAGCTCTGACATGGTCTAATGGTAAGGCAACCCAGTAGAAGATCTTGTTGACAATTAAAATTCTTAAAATTATGACTATTCTCTCATCTACTCTCCCTACCCCTGGTTAATATGCTGCAGCCTGCAAAAGGGTTTCCAAATCTTTTGGAACCTTTTTTCAAGGGGGGGGGGGGGGAAACAAGAAAAATGTATACAAAAAATATGACTTTTTTGATTGGATGTTCGCAACATAACAGATGAGCTTTTTTTGTATTTTTGAACATTCTGATCTTTTATGTCTAATATAAAGTAATGTTTTCGTTGTTGTCACAGAAATAGGTGCATCCCCCCTTCCCTCATTGTTGTCACCATCCTTTGGGTACAAAATGTTGCTGTGGCCCGCAAATCCATGCCATGTCCACCCCTGATCATGGTTTAAGATGTGAATTTCTTGCTGATGAGAGTTTAAAGAATAAAGAAATCAATAAAATGAAAAATTCTTCTATCTTGAGGCAAAAGGGAACCATTTTTCCTTCTTTTTTTTTTGTGGCACCACAAGAATTAGACGTTATAGTCAGATACTGCAATGTGCACCTGCCTTTTGATTGATTTTTGCAAGATTCCGTCAGTTGGAATATAACAAAATGTTCTTGTTGAAATGTGATCAGTGTTGCCGAGTGAAACCATGAATGCTTCCCAGCATTAAAAGGAACTTTACTGTCGTTTTTGTTTGATTCAATGTCAGTGTTGTGTTTTCATCTTAGTGTGATTTGGAAAGCTGAATGTACCTTTAAGTTTGACTTTGATACAGTACAGGTAAAATGTTTGTGACTAAGGAAGATGTCACATTCATTTTATCTTCTTTTTTTCTCCCCCCCCCCCTCCCTCCCCTCCTCCCCCATTCACATAAAAATGGGAAGGTTACTTTGAATGATACAATACAGACAAGTGTCAAGCATTCGTCCAAGTATAATATTTAAATGGACAAGCTGTTATTAAAATTTCATAAAGTCATGAATCAATCACTTCTTGCGCCATATTCCCCTTGGAAGATAAGATGGTTTAAAGTCCCACTTTACAGTATTTCTATAAGTGTAGACTATTTCCCACCTTGATGATCATGTGTGTTTTCTTCCTTCTTGCATTCATCCATTCATCTGTGTACAACAAGTCTTTGAAAACTTACACTTAACACTATGAAAGACATATATCTGTTCTTCCCGGATCTTATAAATAAGCCAACTGGGAACGTGTCTACCAGCAGCAGCCCTATTCGTCAGTCAGTGAGGTTGCAGATGCACAATATCTTTGGGAATTTGTCATCATCAGTTTTGTAATTAGTTTCATTTATGAAAAATTTGAGATTTTCTTCTGTTTAAAAATGCAAAGTCATTTAGGGGAGGTAAAAGTGCAAAGTCATTTAGGTGAGGTAAAAAGAGGGTCAATAATTCGTAATTTGATATTCAGGAGGTTGCTTGTTTTTGTGAGAGGGTGGATGTGGGAGAGAGGGGTATGGGGGAGGGGGAGTGGGTGGAGCTGGAGGACAATTCTTAGAGTGGAAATGTAAATGTAAATCCAAAACTGAGCCTTTACAACCTCAACGGGAGGAAATGACATTATAATTGTCCACGAAAATACACCTGATTCAACAACGAACCATTTGTTGTGAAGAAATAGGTTTTCACTTTAATTATTTTTTCACCCGTGATTAAAATTGATATTTATATCAATCGTTCATAACGAATGTGGATTTAGTTCATGTGAATGACAATTGGTTTCATGTTAGGTATATATGTATTTTCTTCTTAAGGTGCACCTTTCCATATGAATGTAATGATCATGCATCTGTTATAATTCATTTATCATTTATATCTGTCTCTTTAAAGTTTGATGCTTATTAAAGTTGACACAAGTTTCTATTTGTAGAAACAGTTATACCTATTAATACAATATGCAAATGCAATTAATTTTGATATTGTTTGTCGTCCTTCTGTCTTGTTTATACCCGAAACATGTAGGAATTTTTTTTCATTTAACTTTAAAGCAGCTGGATGTGTGGCAATGTAACAGCTTCCTGCGATGCAAATATAATTGGCCTTGCTGTGCCTGGGTGAATCTGTAGGGAGGGGGGGTGGGGTGGGGAGTTGGCATATGTTTCTGTAATGTTCAAGAATGACTTTAGTCAGAACTCTAGTCTTGAAATGTTACAGAAAACGAAAAGAATAATTGAGTTCTAGTAATGTTTCTCCAGCTGTTCTGGTTTTTGGTTTCGATGATAATCGTAACCTTTGCATTCATGATGTCGTATGTGTGGGTGAGTGTGTTTGTGACGCCATCTTATAAACACGATATCTCAAGAAGGGAAGGTCAGACCAATTCATATTTGGTGTGTGGAAGTACCACATTGATTACAAGAAGCATATTGTTTTTGGTGGAGGTCAAAGGTCATTTGGGGCCACCAGGGGTCAAATTGTGAAAAAGTTGTAAACACCATATCTCAAGAAGGGAAGGTCAGACCAATTTCATAGTTAGTGTATAGAAGTAACACATTGTAAAAGAAGCCTATTGTTTTTGGTGGAGGTCAAAGGTCATTTGGGATCATCAGAGGTCAAATCGTGAAACCCTTGTAAACATGTACACCCTCACTATACATTACGTCAGATTCATGAAGAAAACTGCTCATGTTACATCATCGAAACCACAATTCATTTTTACATCCTGGTTTTCCTTTAAAATACGCTAAAACTCTGGAGTGCTCCTTTAAGGCTGAATTGATCATGACGTCAGCTACTCAGTTGAGGCCTAAATGTTAATGTTATACCATTGTTTAGTGAGTTATAATAACTCAGGCAAAAGAACATATTCTTTCTTAACTTCGTATTAACAGTAGAGCACTCTTGGATGAAATTAAACACCATTTGTCCTTGACGTTGTAAACATGTCATATGAGTCAATTGAAGTTGCACCTGAGGAACTGACCAAAATAGTCTAAATAAAATAAAACTGTTAGCAAACTGCTTATCCACTAGAGAGCCTGTGTAAGAGAATGTGTAAAAGTAAGTTGGCCTGACGTTTCGATCCTAGCAGGATCTTCTT
>JAIPMN010011313.1:0-12815 GCA_020650975.1 Apostichopus californicus
ACTTACTATTATATTGCACACCCTTCCAGAATAGACTTACAATTATACTGCACACCCTTCCAGAATAGACTTACTATTATACTGCACACCCTTGGAGAATAGACTTACTGTTATACTGCACACCCTTGAAGAATAGACTTACTGTTATACTGCACACCCTTGAAGAATAGACTTACTATTATACTGCACACCCTTCCAGAATAGACTTACTATTATACTGCACACCCTTCCAGAATAGACTTACTATTATATTGCACACCCTTCCAGAATAGACTTACAATTATACTGCACACCCTTCCAGAATAGACTTACTATTATACTGCACACCCTTGGAGAATAGACTTACTATTATCCTGCACACCCTTCGAGAATAGACTTACTATTATACTGCACACCCTTTGCAAATTTCCTCTGTAAGCTCAGGCCCATGGTACGCATGCCACCCGGTACCTCAACCTTAGCGCCATCTGGAGAATCTGTGGCGACCAACTTCCTCAACGCTGAAAACATGGCTTAATACAGGTTACTTTACTTGCGGCTGCAAAAGCAGTTGTAAGCTACCATGGACGGCATCTGGTGAGAGTGAAATATATATAAATATAAATATGTCTATAGGTTCTACAGTGATCAAAAGCAAGACATTTTGTTAAAAGTATCTGATCGTGTACTCTCCTCACACAGTCCATCAGACAGCGAATAGTTTATAGTTCATAATTAGTGCAGCAGTTATAAGGGATATCATATCTCACAAAATATTGAAAAACTTAAATGTTTCTGTGGACAAAAAATAAAAAACATGTGACACTTCCTTGTGTTAATTTAGTGATTACTCCAGTTTACATTGCTACAACATACCAGAAATATTACGCACAGCTATTCTATAATGTACTGTTACAACAGAATTTTTTTTAAAAAATTGAGAAAGTCTGTTGGGTTCTTTAAACAAACAACAATAACCGACAACCAAACCATCATTGTCTAGGAATTTTATCACCCTGATCAGGTTAAATTTTCTCGACCAAATGAAGGCATTTTGAAAAGCTTAATCAAAAGTTTGAACCAGGTACATCCAGTTCACTACTACCATTAGTGGCAAATACACATTTGTCAGGCATGGACTGATTTGAACATGTACATATCATTACCTTTATCTTGGTGACCCTCCTCCCATTTTGTCGATGTCGGTAATTTGCGACAAAATATTTCAAACGATCACAAATTTCCAACAAATATTTAATTATTTATTATACCTCATTAAATTGAAAATGAACTTTTTGGTATCAAAACAGTTACAGGCCCTGTCACAGCTTCAGGAGAACAACAGTTAATACTCACTTCCTGACTACTGAATCCAGTTTTCTGTACGTGAGTATGACCAGTAACGTCCTTCGGCCGCTGTCTCCTAGCGAACCGACCGGGATGACGCAAGATGGAAGTCTCAGTTTTCACAGTGAACCAAATTGAAGTGTGCTATGCAAATCTCATACAGGATTTTAAGGTGGAAAAGCTAATCACAGATGTGCCACTGTCTTCACAGAACTCCCTGTGGAAAAAATCATCAAGGTATAAGTCAGATCTACTGAAAATGAAAGTACATATTCTATTCACAGACCTGCAACACAACACAACACCAACCACAACACGTATGGCGTAAATATTTAGCAAACATTCTGCTCAGAATAACTGTCCTAAATTTAAAACTTTAGGTTATCCTCATATCGTAACCAGTATTTAGCCCAAGATAGAGTATGACACCGGTTAGGTTGGCTACTCATGAACAATAACATTATTCCATTAATCATAATAACATTAACATTTTTGCATCGGTGATTGAGAATGGCATGAGACGATACACAAAACCATGAGTGTTTGCATCTCTTCATTTAAGGTGGGCCTTGCCTCATTTAAGTTACTGTAGCCTAGACTAAACTATTGCTATTACTTATGTTGTTACTTGTTGGCCCCACTGTTTCTTAATTTGACTACGGTCCAACCTAATCCTGTCAGTGTAACCATGGAGCTATAACTCCATGGTGTAACTTAGCCTAGCCCTAACTTCCTAAGTTTAACTAAGTGAGGTTAATGAATGTATAGTGTTGACATTAAAATACAGTTGCAAATGTCGCACAATCCCTAACAAGTGAGACGAGTAACAGAATGGTTCAACAGCATAAACTTGATTTTAAGGCAGTGATGTGAATAGGGTGCACATTAACTTGTGCTGAATATGGCAGGAATTAAATACCAGATCTTGCTCGTACCTTCTTCGCAGTATAGCCTTACCGTACAGTATCGTGTATGTACACTAGGCTAGGCTAGGTATGACACAGAACCATTTATCTAGGATATGAAACGCTGTACTAGACTTGTGTACCAGCTGTCTGTACGAATACAGAAGATGGCGCTGTGCATGAACTAATCGAGAGGGTCGATGAACGGCTGCAAAGATCACCATCGATGAAAGCAACTGGACGTCTGCTGAGCAACGCCTGGTGGGTCCGGACAAGGTTGTTCAAGAATTTCCCCCTCCCCCAAAATATGAACTAGATCAGCCCAAAAGGTATCCTCCTTAAATGTCCCATAGGCCAGGATCCGTATTCCATACCAATAGTGTGCACAGTATTTCAAGGGTGAAGGAGGATACCAATTTCCCAGGCTCAATATGGTAGGACGGTAGCTGAAATTTTATGGAAGGGCCAGAGGCGAATGACGGATTCAATAAAGGAGGAGACTGCTCTGGTGTTATTAAAGCCAAGTTATAGGAAGAGGGTCCTCCCTAGAATAAAAACTAAAATGCATTTTAGACATCAAATGGTACATTGTAGACTATAATTAGGTTTATATAAGTAGCTCTAATCAGAAAATTGTGCTAATAAATAATAATAAGCACAAACATTGCCCTGGTGTCATTGAAGCTGACTTTCATGTAGGGGATAGGGAGGGGTTTTCCCACAAAAATATAAAACAATCAGATGTCAAGTGGAGCATTGAGGCAGAATTAGACCATAAGTTAGTTCTTAATAAGTAAGTAGACTCATGGGCGGCGATCATGGGGGGGGCGTGGGGACATGTCCCCCAATATTTTAGGTGGGGGATATAGTATCTAATACCCCCCCCCCAATATTTGGTGGCATAGTTTTTTTTTTAGCATATTTTTTTATGATATCGCTAGTAATTTCAAAATAGAAAATGCTTAGATGAAACTTACAAGGCCTTGGAAGTGCCATTTCCAGCGATCTGGGAGGCAATTTTCTTTTGCGCTTCGCGCCAACTTATGGTGGCGCTACGCAGGATGATCTTGAAGTTTATCCTGTAGGAAACAGGTAACCAGTGCAGATGCCGAAATGCAAATAAATGGGTTATGGTGGTGAAGGTAGGGGTTGAAGCAGTGCCATACCCAGAAAAGACATATAGTTAGACTATTACTTATGTCTAAACACAGGGTTGTGCTAACAAATACTCTTGAATTTTTGTGTGAGGTTGAGAATGGGAGTGTACATGCCAGAGGGGTGCACTGACTTTTCCTCGAACTGAATACAAAATCCCCCAACTGAACCATTTTTCCCTCGCCCGATGTCGCATCTTCCACAACCATACCATAAAAACTAACGATGAGTCAACTGAAAACATGCCCAAAAAATGCACTTTGGTTAGTTCCACTTAATAGGAACGTTTCCTGACAATTTCAATATTATTTTAATACCTTTTTTTTAATTCGCTATAGGTTGGTACTATCAGAATGGATTTGGTGGGGACATCCAGTTTTGCTTTTAAGCATAATATAAGGAGGGGAAGGGAGGGGGAGCGGGATGCAACAAAAAAAGAAGACAATATCAGTAAAATGGTTGTATGTTACCTCAAAAGTTTTTTTTTATTTTTTTATTCTAGTTCCGTTGCCTATGTACATGCCAAACATAATGGAGGTAGTGTAGGGAATAGCAACAAAAAAAAAATTCAAAAAGAAAAACTCTGGGCCCCCCCCAAAAAAATTACATTTCATGGCATTTAGAAACAACTAAAAACAACCCCCTCCCAGACGACAAAAAGACGCTTTCACCTCTGGGACCTCCATTCTATTGGCCTATTCAATTACTTAGAACAATAGCATGACATTATGGATGATTTATTATTTTTTAATTAATTAACACCAAAATAGCGTCAAAAAACTAGAATATTCCAATCTTTCAAACATTTTGAAATAGGTTTTCTACCAAGACCACAACCATTACCCCCACCAATATCCTTTTCCAATCACAGATTGTTCAGAGTATAAATGTAACCATTACCCCCCCCAACAACCCCCACCCCACCCCATCCTTTTTCATCCCACCTAATAACACACTAAGGTTCTGACCAATGAGGTTGGTAAATTATCCAATCAAATTCAGTTAGAGAACAAAATACCTCAGTTTTTAGGGGAAATGATATGTGGTCATATTTAATTAAGGGAAGTCATACAGGATAGGTCACCTGGGCAGAATAAAAGCAAAAAACTTTGCCCCACCACTCTCAGCCACAATCCCCTTACATCAAGACTCTATACCATGTGAACCATGACAATGCCTCAGTAGGCTTCAGCCATTACTTATAACTTTCTAACCAATAGAAGAATCAAGGACAATTGATATATTAGGTCATTTATTAATTGATTAAACCTATTTATATTTGGAATGGTTTGTAACACCACATCATGCAAATCATAACACAGGACTATACAACAACAACAAAAACACACTGTTGTGTTTAATAAACAGCTTGCTATCATGTGACACACTGCTAGCCTGCTTGGCAGGCTATCATTATTGCTCTATTTTTTGTAATGAGCAGAAGTTACATCTGCCGTGCGGGCGGGCGACCACACCCAGGGGATATTTATTATAATCTAAATATGATTTTTTTTCCAAAATTGTGAGATGCAGCTTTTTTTCTTTCTTTCAATTTTTTTTTTGGGGGGAAAAGAACAAATTTGTCTTTTGAGTAAATCAAATTTGCTGATTTAAGGGGAGTTCTTCTTAAACATATTTTCATCCTACAGAAAAAAAAATAGTATGAATATTCGTAAACTATTCACCTGAACACAATGCCATTGTGGAGTATGCACCCAAACATACCATACATCTTTTCATCATTTGTGTTTTTTTTGTTGGCTTCTCGTCTACATAACTTTAAAAAATTACACATGCTTATTTACAACACTTACGAAAATAATACTGAAAACGAAACGACAACGTAGGAAAAAGGCCTATTTTCTCAGAAAATACTCCTGGTAAGAAAAAAAAAGAAGGAATAATTAATAATGATGATAATAATACTAATAATAACCAAAGCACTACACAAAACTAAAAAAAAAACAAATGATAAAAATTAAATATTGAAAAGAGTTATTATAGGCAAATAAAGTTTAAAAAGCACCATGGTCAAAATAATACCAATATTTCTACTAAAATCCAAAAGAAAAGTTTTCAGAAAAAAACCATAACAGATAACTTCTAGTCCACCTTGAAATCAAATGAAACTTAAGAGTCATTCCAGTATTCCTGGTTGTCACGGCAACCTGCCAATATATCGTCATCTGGTTTTGAAATGTTCAGATTTGGCTATTTTTGATCAGGTATTCCATTCTTTCGTTAAGTTTTGGAAAATTATCCCCAAACTGTGGTAAATGATATTCTGCTTATTTTCTATGTTTTTTTAGGTATTAAAACAAAGGATTATTTTTAATTAATTTTAAATTATTTTAGTTGGCAACACTCTTTGCGAAACACCAATGTTACCAGTGTCACCCACCGTTTGGCAACACTCTTTCAGAAACACCAATGTTGGCAGCATACCAACAATTTGAGATTTAAACCCCATTTCATTTTTTTACAATTTCCTGAATACAGTTCTAAGGTGAATACATGCTGAGATGAAAACCACACATTGATTGCACTCAAGTAAGTTGAAGGAACTACGAAAATAATATTCTATTTGCTGTAAATTATGCTGTGTGCGGGCACTATTACCACCCCTGGTCCTCCACTCATTCCACATGCAACACTACTTCCATCCCACCCAACCCCTCTCCCCCCCCCTTCCCAGCATCCATTCAACCACCACTCCATCCTTTGTTTATTTCAGACGTAACAGGATTATCTTAAATTAAACAGCAAACTTCAGACAGGAATGCCTGTCTGAAATATTTCACTCTTTGGATATTTTCATGGCAAGATGGAAGTTACATTATGTTCCATTTTTGTGGTTTAATGTAGCACCCAGTCATCAACAAGACTGGCTATCTAACACCATTCAATGGTGTTCAACAGCAGCCCTGTCAACGAGAGCCACCTGACACCATTCCATGGCGTAACACCGCAGAATTTCCACGAGAGCTATCTAGAACCATTCGATGGTGTCATATGGCATGGTCAAGGAGAGGTGCTAAACATAACCATTGGATGGTGTCATATGGCACTGGTCCAGGCGAGGTGCTAACTTTGACCATTCAGTGGTGTCATATGGCACTGGCCGACCAGGAGAGAAACACTACTATACCTTTTAGGCTCCGAGAGGAACACAATGAAATAAATATATAGCAAAACACACAATAACAAAGAGCTGGCTTTAAATCACCAGGGAGCACTTAAACTACATGGAAGTCCTGTCAAAACATTTTGGCACAAATAAAACATTAAAATACGGTTTCAAGAATGTCTAAAACCTTCCTCCACACTATGTGTCGATATTAAGCGTAGACTTTGGAAACAAAGAGAACATTGAAGTAGCTTCAAGAAAGCTCTGTTTAAATGAGGGATGTATGCTTTGACTTTTCCATACTTCTGAGTAGTGGCTTATCCCCCCACCCCCCCTTCCCATTTGCCCACCCACTCAAAGAACATTCCTTAAAAGGAAATTTTTTTTATATAAACTTTCCTGTCTGAATTGCCTTTTTTCTTTCCAATGAATATTCATGAAAACATAATTTTCCTTAACTCTTCCTAATATTTGTGTTTTTATTCTTCACTTAAAACTGAACCATTTCTTGCATTGAAAAGTATGTTTGTTTATAGAAACTCCATTCTGATCGATTCATTTGTACTTTCTTAATATGAATAATTTTGACACCTGCATTATTTGTCTAAAATTTGAAGCTAATTAAGTTGGAAGAATCTTACCAATTAAAAGGATTTTACAAGACTATTTCTTCATGTTCTTTGGCAACTTCTGCCAGTTGGAACAAATGAAGGTACCTCCAACTCCAAAACAACTTTTCTCTGTCTAAAAGCAGACGCATAGGTACAAGATGGAAGAATTAAGACTAAGTACTAGCAATGTCTGCAATTCGCACTCATAAATATTCAATAAGGAAGGTAATACATATTCAATGTTTGGCATTAACAAATCTCACCCATAAAATGAATATTCAACAATCCGTGTCAGCGACCTCACTTACAAATGAATCCCTTTGCAGTCTCACTCACACCGGAGTATTCCATAACCTGTGTCATGAATATTCAATTTCATGAAATTCATAAAATGAATATTCAATAACCTGTGTCATGAATATTTAACATTCAGTGTCATAAAATGAATATTCAATAACCTGTGTTAGCAATACCTCTTATTAACATAAAGAGAAAAAGGGAGGAAATTCAATACAACTTCACTCCCCACTATGGTTGTATCTTTAAATATTAACAACAACAAAAACACAGAATTGGTTACTCTTCTATTCATGAATTATTCATGAACTGTAATAAATAACTTATATTGAAACCCTTTGGTAACTTTCATGGCTCAAAAGTATTCACAGAAAGTCTAAAATTACACCTTTTATTTTTTTTGAAATTTTCAAAACTAGAAACATATCCACACCATAACTTAAATACTAACATGCACTTTTTACTTCCAAAACTGTTTTTATTTTTTTGAAATATTTCTCAAGGTAAAACAAACAACTCATTTGTTTTAACTCGTTAAGAAATACAGGATGGTCTATGTGTCACAATTTTAGTGTGTCCGTTTTTTTTCCCCGTTCCATATCGGAGACGGAAATAAATGTTATCCCCATGGTAACCGACGACAATAGACTGTATAAATGTTTTAATAAATCTAGCAAAGAAAACTTGTTGAAGATCTTCAAAGATATTCTAACAAATGTCTAGCCCTTTTTCTTTGTATCTCAAGAAGACCATCCTATGAAATATATTCCAAAATTCCAGTCACTTCAAAAACACATTCTTTTTCATATACAGTAGTTAAAAGAGTAATAACTCGAGACCGTCCTCTAGACGTTGGACCAATTGCTGCCACCTTCTTCGTTGCTATGACCGCTGGCGCTCCGTTCGGACTCCCCCGGGGGCGAGTTGTGTTGGCTGTGCGTGTCACTGCCGCTATTCAATCGCTCTGCGTTTCCGGTCTCCTATTATGACAATCAAAAAATTATATATTTATATATATTCAATCAAAACATTATCCAAAAATTATATTTATATATATTCAATCAAAATTTTATCCAAAAATTATATATATATATTCTCAGAATTATTTTTTTTCATTTTTTTTTAATGTTATGATATAATCACTTTCTTACACTTATTTTTTTTCTTGAAACAAATTTATGGAAATTGCAATCTCTTGTTACATATGCTGAGGTCAAATTCTACCTACCCCATCCAAAATTGCCATGAGCAATAAGCAAGTAGTTTGTTTGTACCTTGCATATTTGCATCAAAGCAAAAAAAAAATTCTTTTTGGTAATATTGAAATAGTTTCTCTTTTGACCTTTTTAAATTCTGTTTCGAAACCATTTCTTCAGATCAAAATTTGAAGTTTTTAGCGACGAGGATTTGGAACAAATGTGGGTTTTTAAGCTTAAGAGTTTGAAGAACAACTCTCTCAAAAAGATTTCTTTCCTAGATTTTTCCTAGATTTTTTTTTTGATCAGTTTGATTGGAAACTTTTTGTCTTCCCTCCCCCTGAACTGCTTTTCGAAAACATCAAGTTCCCCACGCTGCCCATCCCACACCTCTTAGTAATTAGTTATTTATTCATCCACCAACAGATAAGTTTCAACCCAATTGTGTCTCAACATTTCCTCAATAATTTTTCTTTTAACAAGACATTATATTTGTATCTTCACCCAGATGAGTTGTAATATGTGTAATATTTTCAAACATCCAACCCTTTCAAACTAGTTTTTTAACTCCCCTCTCCCTCCCTCCCTCCCACACCCCTACACCCCCTCCCATACCCCCACACCCCCATTATTTTCCTTCAACCCCTGCTTGCATCCTTTCACATGGCCTTATTAGATACCATGGTAATACTTAACAGATAATGAAAACAAAGATGCTAAAAAAAAATTTAAAAAATTAATGAATGGATTTTTGCCATAGCAACAAAATGGAGGCACTCGACTAGTAGACTGAAGAAAAAAACTAAAACAAAAAACCAGAAATGGAAAAAACAGATGAAAGCATACATGCATGTTGATTATGACCTAAAAGCAATGGACATGTTTGGAGGATGGGAGAAGACTTCTCTCCAAATGCATCTAGTTGTTATTATAAATGGTTTTATGTGGAACAATGAAGACAACTGGGGGGAGGGGGGGGGGAGAGGGGAGAGGGGAGGGGGAAGGCTTTCTTCCACTTACCCATTTCCAAGAGGATGAAATGAAATGTCGAACCCGCAGCAATGACGAACACCTAACGACTTGCCACATGAGAAGTAGAAATGCATGCAAACATGTGTGAACACCGCTCACAGTATAAACCGAGGCCTAGAGAATTTCACCATTTTTAGCCAATTGCTAACAAAAGGAACTAGAGCATACATCAGCTAATGCTTTATAGGGCATTGGAGAGTAGCCCAGAAATATATGCTGATAAAAAAGACCAGGAACACAAGAGCTTATCTATCTAAAGTACAGAAATCATGCTGATTCATTCTGTGATTGACCATTGTTAACATACTCACCAATATGCTCAAGTTCTTAATATCGACTGGCAGAAAATTGCCAGTGCCTTTTTATTTACTGACAAATGCCACCTAACCCCTCCCCCCCCCCCACCTCTCCCTTCAGCTTTCTTCCTATTTTAAGGTAGCCAGAATTTGCAAGAGTGTCTCTGAAAATTCCTCTTCGGTTTTTTTTCATTCCAGCAAGAAAATTTAAATTTCTGTATTCTCTCTTACATAAGTTATTATCTTCAATCATTATTTATATAAATTCTCTTAATTTACTCTTATTTTCTCACCATGTTATTTGAATTGCACCACTTATTTTTGATAAATTAATAAACTGAATTGAATCTAACAGTATTAAGCAGAATTTTTACTCTAATAGGGAAAGCCTAATATTCTTTCTCTAAGGGTATATTTGAAAGGTACTCAAAAAATTGTTTCTCTTTAACATATAAATATCAGAAAAATGCAACAAAAAAACAATAAGGGGGGAAATGTTTTGATAGGTATATTACAAATGTATTCATGTACAAATTTAAATAAATAGAAAACCAGAAAATACACCCAGATATTAAAATATAACATTCAAAATATGATAACGTTACCATTCCAAGGATTCATTTTGTCCCTTAAAAGTTTCATAAATATTCATAAATAAAATAAAAATACTGTCACCACAAAAAAAAAGAAGCTAACCTGAACAATTAAGTTCAAGTTTGGTATAAAATTGTTCCTACCATAATTCCTTAAAATGAGGATAAAACAATATATAACAAAAAATGAAAAAATACAGAACAGGCCATTGTCCTCTTCTTTGTTCTTAGACATTTTAATGCCATGAAATATCTCACATTATTATTATTTTTTTTTAACATTTCACCATAAAATAGTTAAACTTTTGCAAACATTTATACTGCACAGGAAATCCATGGTGAACCTTTTTGCAGGGCCTCTTTTCATTCCCGCCCCCCTCCCCCCATCAAATGTCAAATTGCATATATCAGCTAAATTTCATTTATTTCTTGGACCATACTTAATAAATACTTCAAAAAGGCTCTTAGATAAAAAACATTAAGGTCAAATAATCAATTAATTTTTTTAAAGTGTAAAATCATCCAGATAAATTCATCTCTTGTACCATTTTTACTTCCCGATTTCCATCTTTCTAAATATTAAAGTTAGGAGCAATCTCATCATATTTACAAATTATTGTCCCTACAACAGGATACTTGAGATTTAACGCCTTCCTTTAGTACTTTTTGGAAAAGACGATGACTGCTTTTGTTTTAGCTTGGAGATATTACCAAGAATTTCCTTAAAACTGCCCTTCCTTGGTATTAACTTTATTAATTGGTTTGAACAGATCTGTTGATTGAATGTTAGACAAGAGACTTAACTATTACTTTCATCCAACAACAAAATTGCACCTAAATTGTAAGCAGGCAAATACTTCCAAAATTACCAGTGAAATTAAAATCATTCCACTTGTAAATGCTGCCAAAAACATGACAAACCAAACAAACAGTTGGAGTTGGATTACATCGTTAATAACTGGCTAATTATGGATCTTTAAAAATGGCTACATCCATTTATTTACCATGTTGAAGTATTTAGAGACCTCTAGTTGAAGTGTGAACTTTGCATGGCTCGAATTACATCATTAATAACTTGCTCTTTAAAGTATCTTTTAATGGCTACATCCATATATTCCCCATATGGAGATATTTAGGGACCTCTAGCTTGCATGGTTTGGATTACATCGTTAATAACTGGCTAATTATGGATCTTTAAATAGTTACATCCTTTTATTTCCCATACTGAGGTATTTAGGGACCTCCACTTAAAGGGTGTGAAGACTCGCGCAAAAAGAAACGTCTAATGCCGGTAATCTGACCTAGTTTCATATGAGGTGTAACAGAAGTGTTAGACACCACCATCGATCCCAGAAAATACACACACAGCTTGCTACCGTCGGTAATTATACACTAGTGTACAGTCAGTACATACAGCTGCGGTCAATACCCACAGCACAGTGTAAAAAAGATACAGCGATGGACATCTCAGGTCCGGCTAAAGATAACAAGGTATCACGTTTCATTACTGTCTGCATTTTGTAGCGACAAGAGAAAAACTTCACTTGCAAGCAACGGAAAGTTAACTTTTTAAAGATGGCGGCACGCTGTTTGGGGCGACTTTCAATGCTTTTAAAAAGTGTGGACTTTGTAGGGCTTGATCTGAAGTGACAGAGAGTTTTAACCAACCAATGACAAATGCAGTGATAAACACATCGGTCTGTCTTTTGCAAAAATTAATAAAAAAATGAAAAAAAATAAAAAAATTCTATGGTCCTTTCAATACTCTTTAGCAATATCAAATCTGTAAAATCCCACAACTTTATGTGAGGCTGTGTCTTATCCTGCGTTATCAACCATTTACGCCAACCCAGAAAAGAAATAAAATCTCTCCCACATACATGAAGATACTGAATCATTGTTCACTTTTTCAATGCTTGAACTTAAATTTATTCATAACCTTATTCTTCCCTGCGCAACTAAAAGCAAAACGTTAATTTACGTTTACGAGTAAAAATGGATTTTGATAAATTCAATTGCAAAAATTATAAGTTTTAAAAATATCATCACAAGGCTCCAATTATTGAAAATTTGCAAACCCAACATTAATTGGTATAAAGTTTAAACTTACAAAAATATTATATCAAAATCCCCAAATTTGTCTCGAATCTAGTTTTTTGTTGTAAATTCCATTCCTTCTTTCTTTTTTTTCTTTTTTTTTCAGGTCACAAATTTATTCCTTCAAATCTTTCATAACTCTCTCCTCTTCTGATGCTATTTTAGGCCAGCACATTACAA
>JAIPMN010011314.1:3459-17439 GCA_020650975.1 Apostichopus californicus
GTGTGTATGCTTGGTGGTCGGGGGGGGGGGGTGGTGGAGAGGGTATTTTATAGTGTTGTGCATTTGGAGTACTGTTATAATATAAAAAAATCGACCAAAGACATTTTGCAGACTTCTAACGAGGTAACTATACTTCTACGGTATGCAAAAGGTATGTTCTAACGTTATGCAATTTCCTCCCAACACTTGTTATGACACAAATTCACAACGCGTGTGCATATCCTATTCGTGTTTATCCTGTAGTGGTGACAACCGTTGGCACGTGGAACAGAACTGTTATCAACAGTTTCGTCATGCATGTCAGAGCGCAGGAAATAAAGACGTTTGGACAGTGAGTGACACGACCAAACCATATCGGTATTCAGGAGTTATCTGTCCTATCGGCTATAAATTCAGCTTACCAAACAATGGATACAGACAACAGAAGGTGAGATTTCGACTCTGTTTGGTAGAATTTATAAGATTCTTTACGAAGGAAGACTTAAACAGTACTCAAGAACAGTGATTCAGTAAGGAAGGCCTATTAGTGAAGACACTATATATGAGCCCCTTCCCCACGTTTCTCCAAAGCTTTCTGAACCGACCCCACCAGCACCCACATATCCCCTTCCTTATATCTAACTCGTGACATAAAAGTCGCATAACAACAAATATTTTATTTCAGGCCTCTAGTGAAGGAAAAAAACTGAAAATTGTGGTAAAATTGATTCCCACTATATTCGTATTAAGAACTTGTGAAAACGCAATTTCCAGCTTAAATCCATGTCTTTACCATTTTTCTTTTTGTCTTGTATCTTAGCTATTTGAAGCAGCTAATGGAGAGACCGTCTGGATTAATTACGGCCCCTGGCTCCCGGGGTACGTCGAGCCGACCGACCAACCACAGGTCACAACCCCTTCCAGTGCTGATACCAAATACCTAACATCGGTGGCTGCTTTGGGTGCCTGTATCATGTTATGGATTACATTGCATTAAGCCATTGCCTATACACTGACCTTTGACTCTTTTTAACATAAGCATTTATCTCCTAAAATTCACGCACAACAGGGCCTTTCTGCTGTCTCTTATGTTGTTGGGTAGACCATAGATTAGCTGCAGTATAACCATACCGTTTTTTCGTTTACTTGTTTGACAGACGGAGCATTATTTGATGTTGGTTGTTTGTGGTTGCTTCTGTGTGTGAATATATGTTTGAAGCAGCAGAATGCCCCAGAGAACCTATTTAGTTCTAGAATGATATCTGATTTGTTATTATTTACGCAATACTTCAAAAATGAAGTTCTGCACATGTAAAAGGATAGTCAATACAAGGTATAGACAATACATTTATTGTTAAGAAAATCAGTTACATCTTCAAACTTCAGTTTGCCTCCCTCTGAGCTCCCCCTGCCGCCTTACCCTTATGATGTTTTACTTCTCATTTGTGACGTTACTAATCACGCTGGTGTACTAAACAAGTCTGAAGAACATGATTAGCGATACCCTTATAACCTTGAGACATCAAGGCTTGTGCAAATCAATTAAGAAATCAAATCAAGAGGCCACCCCCCCTCCCTCCCCTCACCATTTGTTCGACAATGGTTACCTAGGTACTGGCATATCTCGTGTTTTGTTACGACATCGGTTACCTAGGTAAAGGCATCTCTCGTGTTTTGTTACGACATCGGTTACCTAGGTAAAGGCATCTCTCGTGTTTTGTGACGACATCGGTTACCTAGGTAAAGGCATCTCTCGTGTTTTGTTACGACATCGGTTACCTAGGTAAAGGCATCTCTCGTGTTTTGTTACGACATCGGTTACCTAGGTAAAGGCATCTGTCGTGTTTTGTTACGACATCGGTTACCTAGGTAAAGGCATATCTCGTGTTTTGTGACGACATCGGTTACGTATGGTAAAGGCATCTCTCGTGTTTTGTGAGGAAAACGGTTACCTATAGGTGAAGGCATCTGTCGTGTTTTGTTACGACATCGGTTACCCAGGTAAAGGCATCTCTCGTGTTTTGTGACGACATCGGTTACCTAGGTAAAGGCATCTCTCGTGTTTTGTTACGACATCGGTTACCTAGGTAAAGGCATCTCTCGTGTTTTGTTACGACATCGGTTACCTAGGTAAAGGCATATCTCGTGTTTTGTGACGACATCGGTTACGTATGGTAAAGGCATCTCTCGTGTTTTGTGAAAAAACGGTTACCTATAGGTGAAGGCATCTGTCGTGTTTTGTGACGACATAGGTTACCTAGATACAGGCATCTCACGTGTTTGTGACGACAACGGTTACCTAGGTAAGGGTATTTCTCGTGTTTTGTGACGATGATAAAGGATGTATTTCACTGAAGCAAAGTCACAACCTCTTTTGTAATGTACCTTTTTTCTTTAAAATGACGCTGCTTGAATACAGAGGGCATTAGTACCTGACTAATTATCAAAGCCATCATCAGCCAGTTGTTTGTTTTAATAGTACAACAACATCAAACAGTGGACATTGATCTGGTTAACGCTGAAGAATTCAAAAGTCCAAATATATTACGAACTGCAGCACTGTATAAGTCTATACGGTGAAGTCATCATAGTTTGCCATTGCCTCCTTCTTAAGCAACTTGTATTACGCAAAAACCACAAACTAACGAAAATGAAGAATAAACAACTCTTGATTCTGGTAAGTTCGTAGATCTTTCTAAAGTTTGTATTTTCTTGCTTCGTACATTGTAAAGGTATGGGACATATATAGACAAAAGTTTAGGACAGCAAAACTGATTCCATCCGTAGAGTTTGATGCGAACATGCTTGTTTACTATTCACTAACCATAGAGGTGAACTTAAATGGATTGATATGTACTCCTGAAACTGATTAATATTAGAAGTTGGTAAAATCACAAACGAAGGAAATTTGACAAACAAGTATGTACGTTGATTCTCATTAACAAATTGAAGTTAGTATACTATGCATATAGTTATATAGACTTACATGTTAGTTATATAGACTTACATGTATATACAAGTGAACTATACACAGATGGAAATGTGAAGAAGTGTCATCGCGAAAAACGAAACAGCTAGTTACAATCGGTCAATTAGTGCCAGGTTTGCATCATCGTAATGATATTTTCAAATATTTACTTGTTTTGTTTATGCCTTAAGGAGTTTCAAACAGCATTTAGTATATTTGAACGACATAGAACGTGGCACACCTCCTTCCTTACCCCCACCCCACCCCAGTGTAATATTTACCTCACTAGCTAAGAGAAGTTGTAAGTTACAGGGAAAAACAAGAATAATATACCAATTGTTTAATATTATTTCATAAAGAGGATTACTTGGCATAGTAATTATTTCATTGTTTTCCTTTCAGCTTCTCACATTCTTCTTGAACGTATCACGTTACTTTGTGGCTTCCATTGAGTGTACTCATCTTAGCGCAGACTCCGGTTGTGATGAGGTAAGGAGGTATCGGCGTATAATCGAATTCAAGCCTTCCAAACGAGTAATCCTCTGTATGTTGTTCTGGGTCTCATGTACAAGCGCATAAAAGCGTATAAACTTAGACAGCCTTAACTGAAACACGAAGGCCGCGAATGGGGGAGGGGATGGGGTAATGAGCATAGGTTACCTCCGGATTCATAAGGGTACCAAGTCTGCATGAACTTCCTGAAAGTACATTCAAAAGATGTGAAACATTATCTGCCGAGATACAAGTTTCTTACTATTGTGGTTATATACAAGCTCAAGATACGTGTAAGACACACTGCCTTGGAGTAATAATGGCATAGAAATGCATGAAGCGAAATCGAGAATATCTCAAAGATGACAGGTTTAACTTATACACCCACCTACCACAATGTCTTTTCATTGTTACTGTACATTTGGCATAATATCAACGCAATCTCAAGCATATCTCGTTTTTTGTTGTTGCAAGTTTATCCATGCAGGCGTCATAACTTGCTATAACATTATAAATCATATTCCCATGATATTTACTTAGTGCATACTAAATAAGAATTAATTCACAATGAGTATAATCACTTCGACTTAATAATAATTTATACACAAATATACCTTTTCATATTTCAGTGTAACGACTGGGGTCACTGCGTACCTGGCAGTGTTCCTGTTGATCCGTGGTTGGACTTTGCATTAAAAACTCAAAGAGAGATCCAGGTATGCATAAATTTTCCGTACAGTGCTTTTATTCAACATCATAAGCATTACAATATCTATCAAAGAGAATGGAATTAGGGCTTGTGAGAGTCGGTAAGTTTAAAGCCATACAGAAAACAAAACCTTCACCTCCTTAATCCCCCCCCCCCCTCACTCTCACCTCTCATCCATCGACTTCTGTAAACACTGTGAGAAAAGTTTGTAGTAACAAAAATGTTTATAAAAACATTGTCTTCCGTGATACTTTCCCCATCAACATATATATATATACCAAGATAAAGGAACATATTGCAAGGAAACTCTTTTTCTCTATCAATACTTTAAAACAAGAATGATGCTACTTATTTTAATGCTCAAGTTGGTTTAATGAAAACTGTCTTGGTTTTCCCTGTTTTCAGTTAGATGAACCGTTTGCAAACTATCAGATGTTTGACGTGAGTATTAATCCTTGATATTAAAGTTAATTGATAAACGTGCAAATGTCACAGAGTTAACCTTGTACACCAGTGGCTTAAACGCGAAATGTTCAGAGGCTCTGAGGCACACAATTGATGTCTTAAAGTGGTTTCGCTCTGGTCACTTTTGATTTGTTCACATATGGTTTACATGCAGGGTTTAACAACATACTATTAAATATTTAATTCATAATTTGTTTACTTTCTCTCTCTCTCAGTCACATAATGCGTTTAACAACAGAGGAGACGGTTTTGGCGGTACGTGCAGACGTGACTATTCTTCTTTCTTTCAACATACGAAACATTAAACACAAATGACAATGAAAATCACTTTTCTTTTTTAAATAATCGTATTTTCACGTACTAAATGTGCAATATTTTGTTCTCAGAAACTATACATGCCGAATAACAGCTTTATCTTCCCGACCAAGGGTAGGGTTAAATGGTGGTGGCAGAAGGGAAGGAATATACATGCGTGTAAACGACTATATACCATCATTGAAATTTACTGTTGTATGTCATTACACATTGGTATAAC
This sequence comes from Apostichopus californicus, assembly GCA_020650975.1. Taxonomy (NCBI): domain Eukaryota; kingdom Metazoa; phylum Echinodermata; class Holothuroidea; order Aspidochirotida; family Stichopodidae; genus Apostichopus; species Apostichopus californicus. Next base: position 8,608 of record JAIPMN010011314.1, read on the forward strand.
AATGAAATCCTATATTAATAAATCATTCTCCCCCACCTCCCCCCCCCCAAAAAAAATAAAAATCCCAGTGTGGCTTGATAATCTTTTTACAAACAATGCCTGTATATACTATAATGTACTCAATTTTAGTTTGTCGGAGTGAGGCAGACCTCTCCAGATGCTTACTAGTTCCCTAAGTAAAGTACCTGGAATAAAGTATCAAACATTGACTCATGGTATACCGCATCTATTACTATAAACACATATGCCGAAATGATGCCCCCCTCCCCACCCCAATCATCCTCTTTTAAGTTAGATGTGACTTTTCATCCGCTGTTGCATTTCCTATTCGATAGGAAATGATACGTGTTCCTGGCCTCCTCCATACGTCCGTCCATGTCAAAGCTGGGCTAATCATGAATTCAGTTTAATCGACCAACTAAACATGGGCGTTAGAGGATTGGAACTGGATAATTGGTGGTGTCGCGACGCGGTAAGTGTAGCCAGACTTAAGAATGTGTTGACAAGGGACAGTATACCAGCCCACTCTCCCCCCCCCCCCCCTCCCACCTCCCCCTCCCCCCACCCCGAACCTAAAAAATGAATGAATACAGAGTCAGGAAACGCACTTTTGTTAGTTGTATTAATTTACTTTTATCAGAACTTTCAGTGCTGATACACTCCCCCTGTCCCACTGTCCCCCCCCCCCCCGCCCCTCCTCCCCCTTCCCATACTACATCTTTCTACTATAACATATCCATAATTGAGTGTAAATTCAACTTGCAATTGAGGCAAACGCATGCAGATGAAGTTGATTAGGCCCATACTAGTTAAATTATTTCGTGTTTCCGTAAGGTATATATCTATGTAACTGTAACTAATGAAATATTTATGAGTTACTTTAATGCCATAAAAAAGTACCGTGTTTTTTTTTTTGTTTTTTTTATTTATTTTTTTTACATTTCTTTGTTTTTGTCCAGGAGGTTAGTGCAACAATATTGTGTGTATCTGCAATCTCTAATGATGTTATACTTCCAAGCTCCAGTTAAATAAACTGTGTTAAGCTAGTGACCGTATATTATTGTAACCTAACCGGGCATTATACCTTATTTCTTTGTTGTCCTACCCCAGATGAGGCTCGCTCATATGGGCTCCAACCTGAAAATAATTTGCTTTGAGAGAAACAAGCTCTGGTCCTCAGCTTTTGAAGATATTGCAAACTGGTTAGCCAAAGACGGAAACGAGGGAGAATTTGTCAGGCTTTACATCAATGTGAGTATCGAAATTAATTTATAGCAGTTTGATATTAATGTCATCACTTCTAACAGTTTTGAAACGTTGGACATCATTCTAAGCAACTGATTGATGACGTCATGATCCCATTAACCACTCTCAGTACCACACGGGTATCATTCGTAACTAATATACCTCAAAACTCAGATAATGGTCATAGAGTATGTATATACTTCGAAGGGTAACATACCTCCAAGGGGAGGGCTGGTGACGTCACTGAATATTTGATCATTGTATGATTCTCATCATAATTCGGTATGAAACCAATATCTTTAAAATATTATAAATATGTATCTTAACTTCTTACAGGAGAAATTTCCACAGGGCCATGACGACGAGTTTAATGATCCTATTTGGGAAAACTTTGGAAACCGAGTGGTTACACCTGAATATATTGAAAGCTATGGCGGAGTTTGGCCAACAATGCGGACACTCAGAGAGGTGAGGTGCATGAACCAATTATTTACACATTATTGCTTCATGAATTTGATATGATTTTCACATATATTTAAAAGAAATATTTCTTTGACAATTTCCCATGTGTAATTGTATGTTTATTATTATTATTTTTTATAATATACTGTTACCGAACTGCAGTTAATGACAATGGTCAAAACACATGCAAGACAGTTGATCATTATAATTTGAATGATACTTGGATAATCATAATAATAATCACAACATTTACTACTTTAATTTCCAATGGATGTTTTGTTGACGGGATTCAAACGAATGGAGTCTAGGCTACAGCAGTTATAAGACTTTGGTATAGGAATGTATTGACTACACTACAGTGTACACTCCCATCCCCGTCACTTCCTTCCCCTCAATTCTCACACGTAAAGGACGGTAAGAACTTAGCTGTGATGATTTCTAACGGTGCAGATGAAGAGAAGGCCCATGGTGATCTGTATGTCGTTCGTTATGACTGGAGAGATAACGGAATAGGAGGGGTACGTATACAAACATCTCATGCTCGTTTTAACTTTATTTCTTGTATGAGGTGGGGGGGGGGGGAACTATGGGATATCTATTTACACGAACTATGTCTGTTCATGGTGAAAGCCTGTATTTTATGCACATATTACTTACTGTTGACATGCACATCGGGAGGGAGTGATAGTGTTGGAAGAGCCGCCAAAAACGTTGACAACTTCAAGAATACAAATTTGTTGACCATACTCAAATTTGATATTGAATTGCGATAGAAAGAACAATTGGCCTTTCCTTAAAGTTTCTTCATTTAAGACTGTTTTCTTAAAATCCGATCAAAATATGTTAAATTTAGATTAAGAAAAAGTCTCCATTGCCATGTGTTCATTTTCATATATATACAATACTCTCCTGTTTAGTTTACGCCCTACCCAAAATGTGGAGGTAAAGACGTAGATGACCCCAGAACCTGGCGATATTTCGGTGATGCTACACACTACCCGTAAGTAAATAAATCATCAACAGGAATTCTGTACCTATAAGGGCGTCGACAGCCACGTTGGGCTATTATGTCACCGCTTGTCCGGTTTGAAGCCTTCGTATATTCATGATAAATTCAGGTCGTTTCAGGTCTTTTTTTTACTGAAAATAAGAATACATTATTCTTGCTCCCATATTTCCACTTAATTGACCCCAGGCTCAGAGCTCTACCCCCCCCCCCTCCCCCACCCCCCTTTCCCCGTCCTGCGATCCATTTAAGGGTTTTCCCTTGCAGCATTGATGTAAGATTTGTAGCTATATCGTGTAATACGACAGCCTGGCGACCTGAGAATAAAATCGTCACAGTTTTAAGTTAATTATTTACAACTCGTTTCATTAATCTCACATACTCCTTGTCATGTTATATCGATTGCGTTTATTGGAGGCATGTACGCCCCCCCCCCCACCCTCCGATAATTGGAGTTTCCCACTATCAAAATCCCACAGGCTTCTTTTTCCCATATGTAGGTATATGTGATTCTGTACTTTATGTGTAAATCTACCTTACGGTTGTTACAGTCCTGTTTAGACACCGTTGTTTCAGAAAGAGCCCTTTACACTCGTTTTTCCCTCACCGTAGCCCACACCCATATACCCCTCCCAGTTATCGCTATAACTATGCACCTAACATTATTAATGTAAATTATAACTTCTCTCATGTAAAATTGATTTTCAGTATTGTATATGACGGACCTAATGGCGGTATCATACTAGACTTCAAAGAATTAGTGAAGTGTCACATACAATGGCTATCAGCTGACATGGTTCACCCCCAGATGATGAGGACGGGTGTCTTCTCATGGGCTGAAGGAGAACCATCACTACACTTACAATCAGGAACCTGCGTGGCTCTCCAGTAAGTTCATATATCCCAATACCTGTCTATTAAGGTGAAATCATTTCAAGTCACAGCAACGAGAAAATTCAACAAGATAACAAAATTATAGGTCTTACTATAACAAAGCGGGTTTTTGTTTTGTATGTTTGTTTTTTGTTGTTGTTGTAACTTTATGTTCATGTTTTGTTTCGCAGCGAAGACAATAGATGGCACGTGGAGGAGAATTGTTATCAACAGTTTCTTCACGCTTGTCAAAGTCTTGAAAATAAAAATGTCTGGACAGTCAGTGATTCAAGAGGACCATACAGTTTGACCAAAAACATTTGTCCGTCTGGCTACAAATTTAGCTTACCAAATAACGGATACAGGCAAATGAAGGTAACTTAATGATATTCTGAGAGCATCTCTTATTAAGATTGTTCCATTCATATTCGGTTATATTAAAATTAATTAATTAGATTAAAAAATCGGTATGATGTCAAAGGTCATTTGATGGAATGCTGTAGACAGAGATGTCGATTTGTACGTGACTTATCAACTATTGGTTTCTACATATCAGGTAATTTTTCACAGATTTAGTTGTTCTTGGAATGGTTGTAGTCGAATACTAGTAGTACTGAGAACATGAAACTGCAAATTTTAATCAAAGTATTTGAAGTGAATGAACTTAATCTTATCATAGCACCAAAAACGTAATATGTTAATTGTTAGTATGAATGGGAAAATAATGATAATTGAGTTGAAACCAATAAATTTTCACAAATGAATTATCTAACATCACTTTACAACAAACATAAACTGTTACTGATCTTGTAATACACGTTAAATAAAAAACTTAACTTTGGAGGATTTGGTATCATAAATGAAGAGATGTCTTAACAATTAGAAATCATGTTGGGAAGAAATAAAATCATATTATCATTTTTCTCGCCGATAGTGGGGTAATAATAGTTTTATACTCACTGAGGAAGTAAAGGTTACGTTTCAAACCAAATATTAATATAGACACCCTGCAGCTGTTTCGCAGATGTACTTATATTATATAATTGGAATACTGCAATTCAAGTTTTTAATATCGTGTAATAATCATGTAGTGTTCGCACGAACAATGTTTTCACGGTCCACTGGAGTGAAATACAGGGGATATAAAATCCTGCACTTATGTTTTAAATAACGAAAGTAAGTATAGCTGTTTTGAAATGGAAATCGGAATGTTGTAGAAACTAGCACATAACGGTTGCCTTGACCGGGCCCGTAGCCACAGGAGCCATCTGCGGCAATGCCCCCCCCCCCCCACCCACCCTCCATAATTTTGATTATGCCCTGCCCCCCATTTTCCTCAAATTTATGGTTTCAGTAATAGACCCCCTATGGTAGATCCATAGAAATGCCCCCTAAGAACAAAATTCTGCCCCCTCCAAACAAACACTGTGCCCCTCCAAATTTAACAGGCTTACTATACGGGCCCTGTCTTGACTAGTGATATACTAATACACATCCCTGGTAATACTGGTTACACTGTTTATTTTTGTTGATCATAGGTGTTTGAAGCAGCTAAAGGAGAGCGAGTCTGGATTAATTACAGTCCATGGCTTCCGGGATACGTCGAGCCAACCGCACAGCCAGAGGTCACGACCCCTTCCAGTGCAGTTACCAATTATCTAACATCGATGGCGGCTTTGGGAGCGTGTATTATCTTGGGGATTAAATTGCATTAAGTCATAGCACACAGTTTGATGTTGAACAAAAGAAAAAAATGATCTTGCAAATATTACCTTTTAATTAAATCACAGCAGGAATGTGGGAGCATTTGTCTATTATTTGTATAGCAGTTTAGAACATAATTTATTCATGGTTATGCTCATACAGTACGTCATAATTTATAGGCGTGGTTTATGAGCAGCAGACACATGTTATGGTCCGGAGTATGCTGTGTTTCCAATATCCATTTATTTTCATGTTATAGTGTTGCACATTATATTGTAATGCTGATATTCGTAAACTTTTACTAGGTAAATTTAAGCAATAACATTGCCAAAGTTTACCTTTATACATAAGAAACATATGCATGTATACATAATTATGCAATTACATAATTAATAAGGGAACCCACGCACTAGTTGCTCAGAGATCTTGCTTTACTTGCTCGAGTCATTCGGTACATGAAAGAATACTGAAGTCATGATAGCGCACAATGGTAGCTAAATTATTATTCGTTGGGGCGGGGGTGGGGGAGGGGGAGTTGCTCTTCACAAAGATGACAAATTGGTTGGCTTCTCCTTTAAGATCTCAGAATTTATTGGATCTCAATATAACAAAAAGACAATTATATACCGTGTTGATCTTTAATAACATGGAGGGCACTTATAGGGAATATTTAATTTCGACTACTATCTTATTTCTGAGATTTCAAGTAAACGTATTTAAATAAAGAATTCGAAGAACCCTCTGGTAGTTCTATTATAGTCAAACATATATCTGCCTGTAGGTCCTACATGTTATGTATTCAGTCTAGTATAACAGACAGCTTGTATCATAAACATACTGTAGACAAGACCAGCTAACACCTTTATCGCCAAAGGACAAACCTTGACAAACAGAATCAGGGGAGTGACCGGATGCACTTCTTTACCGGAGTACAAAATTCCATATAACAAAGAGAAACAAATTGTTACATAAATATTTATAGGTAACACATTGCTGTTACTCTCAATACAAGTAGACCTAAAGCTGTTAGAAGGTGTAAGAAAGACTTTCCCCATTCACTTGTAGGTCGTCTCATAACCATGTTCCCCGGCCTGACGGGAGGGGATCAGGGGACAGGCTATATTCCCTGGGCCCGGGGTCCATTAGGGGGCCAGCCTGGGGAAATGTGGGATAAGGAGTTTCGTAATCTCATTTTCATAATAAAGACCTAATTAAGGAAAAGTGAAAACATAATAAAAAATTGCTGGATGAGAGAACCGCTGATATTATTGTCCCCGCGGCCCGACCAGACTCCACTTTACGTTTGCAACAATGTTAAGAAGTTATAGGAATTGGGATTACTTTACTCAGCCATTTTCTCTCAACATGATCATCCAATATAAGAACACGACGAGTTGGTAGCGTGTTTCTGTTTTAGGTATAAATATTGAACTCAATATAGAGTCGATACCAACCCGCTCCAGTGCCCCCCCCCCCTACCTTCCCTCCCTCTCAAAGAAAGTGCCAGAAGGCAGCAGAGGATATCATGTAGATATGTTACCATGTTTTTGTTATGGGTACTTTCGTGCATGGCTTTGACGATGGATAGCATTGAAGTAGATGTGCTGTGAAAATTAAGGATAAAGGTAAAAAGACAGTTTATATCACTTTTTGACCATAAAAGAGATTGTAAGAAATTTGAGAACTCGTGAATAAACTTAGAGTTTTAGTTACAAGTGACTAAAAGTTCGGGCTCTCGTAGCTAAATATCTGCTTCTGGAGCTTTTGTGTTGAATCTGAAGAATGACCTCATCGCGGTGTGTTAGACTAAGTAGTCCAGCCACTTAACTCGATGAGCCTCAGATTTTTAACAGATCATTTCTTAAAACTATGTAGAAATACGCCCTGGACTGATATCAGTGTTTTCTAACGGTCTACAACATATCAAGCCATCATTTAATATATTAACATATAGTAAACTTATGGGTTACTTTACTGTCATTCAAATGTTCGTATCATTGTTGCGCATGCGTTTAACGTAGTGCTGTATATATCGAACCTTGATTGTTGCTTTACGGTTGACAATGAATTGCTATACTATCAAGCAGTTGTCTCTTAATATTTGTATCAATCTAAGAACGTGTTTATGCTATACCAAACACAAAATAACAATTCTCTGTTACACATATACACAAGTCCTTTGCTAATCACAACAGTTGTTGTCGTATCTGACAATTGGTAGATAATTGTTCTGTCGGATTAACACGCAGAAACAATACAAACTAATTAGAGAATAGACCTGGCAATTAAACTTTGAACCTCTTTAGTTATCTATCGCATTTCATAAACTACTGGTGCATTTAAATTGTGCTGGTCGCTACTTCTACAGAATTTTACAGCTGTGATAAAACATCAGAGGACTACAGTAGCTAGAAGATGATATTTTGAATTTACTTCAAACTCTTGTAAAATGGCTATTATTTTCCAGCTTGTAAGTATACCTTACATTTATAAAGATGTACACTGTAAAGATATATGCTTTAATATCTTTTAAAAGTATAGCATTTTAAGTTAAATCTGGAGATATATTTCAATGTTAGTAATTTTCAATGTTAGTAATTTTCATCTCAGTGCCGCTTTTAACAAAGTGATTTAATTGTTACTAAATCATCATTTTACGCTCATTTTTAGTATCGTATCTACTAGAAGCAGAATCATACGAAGCATGTCCGGTTATACTGTGTTGATTATTGTTGGGTCCTGCCACATGTATATCTATGGCCGGTATGTGAAACATGTACACTCTAGAAAGTTAGGGGAAGGATGAGGGGGGGGGGGGGTTGGTTGGGGTGAGAAGACTTCCTGTCTTACCGACAATTTATTACACAGCTTCCATAACACGGAACACATGCATGCACACTTTATTAACAGGGCAAATTTGCAAGTCTGTCTGTAGGGAATTCGGGGAGCTGTCCTGTTCAAATCCCAACTTTTTAGCTTCTTAACATGCATCCACACGTTGTTGATTTACTCGTTCATGTGTACTGAGATTACCAGTCATATTAATTCCCTTTCTTGCAACTTAATCCCATCGCTTATCTTGGATTTAAATCCCGGTCTTAATCCCCTTTTTTCAGCTGGTTCATGGTCTCTGTATTGCAGGATCCCTTGCGGCAGGCTGTTCGTATCTTAGTGCCGATGCAGGATGTGGAAAGGTAAAGTCGGTCAGTTTACCCTAAAAGCTGTATGTGACGACTATGTTCACGTGATAAAGCGTGTGTATAGAATATTACTATGACTACACGTGTAGCTATATCTAGTTAAAGGTGAGGTGTCTGTTTACCTGTGACAGATAACATTTTTAAAGGAATGGTATAGCCCCTAGTAATTGGTCATATCATACCCCCATGCACACAGACTGGCAGCGCCATGCAGTATACTGAGAGTTTAAAGAGGTGACGTAAGGAAGCGATTTAATCATATACAGCACATGATGGAAGGTGGTGTGTCCAGGCGCGTAGCCAAGTGGGGGGGGGGGCGAAGGGGGCAGCCGCCCCCCCCCC